>SNQJ01S0116168.1:4340-27916 GCA_010110895.2 Picea sitchensis | reverse complement strand
TGATTGTAGCCCATTGCTCAATTATCAACAGTCATTAAGGTTGTGACTTTGTTCTCCTGACAGAGTCTTCACACAGTTCCTCCACAGGGAACTCCTTTATCATGCAACTTTCTTATTGCATATCCCTCACTATTTGTGATAGCCTCAACCTTGAGTTAGCTTCATTTTCTTACCAAATATTCCACAAGTAATATAAGCATGCATCTTTGTTATGCCTCTAGATTATTTATCCGCACATATTCCTTACTTTGTTAACTTAAAACTATGATGCACTTAACCACATGCATAATCATAAGCCTATGTGTATCTACCATAGGTATATTTTGCAGCTCACATACATATTTTCATTAAAATCATTTAACTCATGATTGTTCACAATTGTTCTCATGCGGTCCTCAAAGGCATAATCATGTTGCCTTTTATCATGACAACATAACATCCTTGCTCATTTACTATTTCATCATATATGTGCATCAATTTCACATTTAATATCATTCATTCATATCTATTTGGCCTTAATATCAGTCTTCATATCAATCAACCTCATAATGCATCAAATTCATGCACTCATGCATATACAAACATAACTAGACATTCATCATGCAAGCTCATTGCTTGCACCCTTTCCATGTCCTTCATAGACATATCAAACTTACAGATCCTTCTACCGAGGATCTTATTGCCATTCTCATGACAATTTCCATAGAGATACTCAACATTGAGCTTCCCTCTCAATTGAGAACTTGCATTCATTCACATGATATCCACCTGGCAATTTAATAGACATAGTCATAACTATGTTTCCCTTTCTATACGATAACAACTAGCAAGAAAAAACTCTTGCCTCAACTTCCATAAAAACATTTCCCAACTCATAAATATAGTCCGAGAAATTATAACCATGCCCAAGGTAACAAAACAACCAATCTAGCTTCCAACTGGTCTTGATCAATAGACCTTTCGATCAAGGAGACCCTTTTCTAGAATCCCCTCACTACGATTTAAGTATACCAAATCATATCTATATGGCTACCATCCACCATTGGATGTCAATTTGACCCACTGGGCATCTAGAAGTGCCCCAAAACTTCCTTTACCACATTCACGATCAACATTTAATTAACAATTTTACCTCATTTATAATAAATTTTAATGTCTAATAACATTTGGACTATTTCCTTAAAGCCCAAATACAATTTTGAAGTGTGTTACTTACTAAGTATTTTAATACAGAACTCCAAAGTATCTTTAGATCATAATCAGTCTTGGGTAGAGGGTCCATCTCTTTCTTTTTAAAATTTTTGTAGAGGTTCTAGTTGTTTCTGTCTACTCTCAATAAAAACAAAAGATATGTTGTAAGTGTAGATCAACCTTAACCATTACACATAGAACTCTTTCTTCTGTTCGAAAACAGCCAAGGAAGGACGTCACTCTCCTCGTCCCACATGAATTTTGGCAGTTTGGTTTCATATCCACTAAGCAAGGGAGGCTGATGTGATTTCTCACTCAATCACTCCATATTTCTACAACTTTGTTTATCAGCGTGATTAGAAAAACATTGCCTAACAATTCATGTACCCAGAAACAAAATTCGTTTCTCAGTTCCCTTCGAAACTCGAGAGTTGCACATGCTCTCCCTTTTCAAAGAATGGTCACCAAATTCATTCCTCTTGTATAAACACACCCTTAAGTTAATAGGGATACACACTCACCTAGCACAACCATGAGATTTTGGACTTGCTCTTGTTACTTTACTTCTACCTTCATGAAGGTTGTTCTCAATCTATAGGGTTCCTTTTTACTTGCTTACTGGGTTATTCCAACAACAATTTTCATTCATTATAGGTCAAGTAAATTGACCTTACCATTTCCATCAATCCTCTAATCACGAGGGATTACACACATATACAAGGTTTAATCCTTCATTAAATAAGTAATTATTACTGCTACGGATCCTTTCAATCCATTCACATCCAAGTCTTGCTATTAGTGCCCATTAACATAATCCCACTCTTGTAGTATTGGCTATCATTTTCCAAAATAAATGATAGGCTTCCTCGACCACAAACTAGAATGATTCAATATTGTTGGGTAAAATCCTAACTGAATTTTAATCTACATCCTTCTCCTCAATGAATTTATGCAGATAATTTCTTTATGGCAGTGATACTCTCAACAGGTTCATTTTAGCCTTGGTAAACTAGTCTTATGACTATTCTCCGACCCATCCAGGCCTATGTCTGAATCATGCTCTTCTATATAGGGTAGGGTAGTATGCCCTCTCCCTTAAAGTTTTTTAATAAAGAAAATCACTTGACTCTTTCGTGAGCCCAAGCAGACCAAGTGTTGTTTCCATGCTTTGATACCAATTTGTAACACACCCAACCCCTTAAATACCTTTTTAGGGATGGGGCATCAAAATTTTGCTTTCCTCCATCATCTTGAATCCTCTTCTCTAAGTCTCCATCACCTTATTCTCATCAAGAAATTTCCAACCACTATCACCATGCTCAAATCAGAGCTCTGGATTGGAATTTATGCCCTTTTGAAGTTCTTTGAGCTTCATTGGTCAAAGGCCACATGGTGCCCATGTGGGCTCATCTCATTCATACTATCCCAAGGTTTCTCGAAGTCCCAAAGCTCCCTAGCGCTCCTACATCCATGGTGGAAATCCATCCACCGTTAAATTTACCGATGGGACTTCGTCCTCGTTCGATGTACATGGCTACAAGAATTCGACGTTTGGCGCTAAACTCCCCTTTTTCTTTCTATGCGCATATCCTACGGAGTCCTGAAATCCTAAAATCCCAAAGGATCCTAAAATATTTCCATGTGGCTCCAGCCTTTGACCCTTTCAGATCATCTAAAATACTGCACCCCAAACCCTCAGAGTTCTGAATTCCCAGACTCTCAAAGGGTCCACCCTCACACGTGATGGCGTATTAAATGTAGAGGCAAGGACAAGTGGGTCTCGAGTACTCCACCTGCTAATAGGTCAAGTGAATATGTGTTAGGTGGATGACATGCAACAAGTCAGAGATGACACATGGACCCATCAATGGGTGACACGTGTCACGTTCTAATGGGCACATAGGCTCTACAAAAAACATGAATCAAGGTGACACATGGCATGTTGAACATGGGTCCACATCACCTTGGATGATGTCATCATGCCACATCACTCCAGAATGAAAACCTTCCAATGCCCCTTAGATCTCACGGTGGAGGTGTGTCCACGTAGATCCAGATATCTACGGCCTCTATTACTTCGTAACTTCGGTGTTCGAGGAATTCGCCATGTAACTTCCTCTTTTCTCCCAGACTGGTCAACGCCAGGCTGACCATGGTCTAGATCTAACGGTCATGGGAGATCTCGATTTCCCTCAGATCAATGGCTCACGTTACTTCACGTGTTCGACATTTGGGGGTTCTACCCACTTAATACTCCTTTTCTCCCAGACTAGGACTTTGCCGAAGTGCTACACGCGAATCCTTCCACTAGTGGATCAAACAGTTGGGAGGGGTTCTTAATGGGTTCCCCATATCCACAGATCACAACTCTAGTTCAAGGGTCACTTTGTCTCATTATTGGGCCACTCCTAGAGGGACACCTGTCAACCCGAAACCCGTTGGTAAGATACGTGGCACATGGCTCAGGTCATCGACATCTCTTTGCTCTGCCACAAAGCTGCCACACATGGAATCACCTTTGCTCAACACGCAGACCCCTGCGTGCTCCCGATGTTATACATGCATCCCCACGATCAAACGACTGAGAGGGATCCCAAAGGATCCAAAGATTGACGACCCACAATATTTCGCAACTCCGACATTCGAGGGTTTTGGTGTTATAACACCTCTATTCTCCCGAAGTGGTCAACACCAGACTGACCATAACATCGATCCATCGGTCAGGGGAGACCCTGAATACCCTCAGATCTATGGATTATGTCACTACATGACCGAGAAGATGATTGGGGTTTAGTAAGGGGACAAATCCCACGATCATAAGGAATTGACCACCAACCACCGATCATCCGTCAAGTTACCGGTCCTACTTGTCGCCTTCGATGCATTTGGACGTGCAATGTTCATTTGCCCTGGAGTCCCGAACAACTTAGCTCCTTTTTGAGTGTAGCGAAGGGTTCCATGGACCCGGTCCTATGTAACTTTATCAAGCTCCAGAGGCTACACCCTTTAACTCTTAGCCAAGATTCAGATTAAGGTCATGGGCATGATCCCGTGGTCATTTGTATAACTAGTTTGAAGGTAGCGCCCTCCAATTCACAAAACTTTAGTTATGAAACAGGGGGATGTATTTTCGAACCAACCAAATGGCCAAGGTTGTCACCTTACACCCATTCAATTGCAATAACTTATAGAAGAGAAGTAATAATTATAACCATTGATTTCACGTGAATCACAATTAATCTTAATTACAGACATTAAAATCATGCATTTCAATCCAAGTACACAGGGTAAATTAAATACTTATCTATTACAGTCGATCACCAACCAACTGACTTTGAGAGTTTTCCTTTCCACCCAACCATAGGCTCAGAGGCATTCATTCTTAGCACTCTGGTCACCCCCGTGCCAAGCCATGATACCACTAGGGAAATTTTGCAGTTTCTCATAGACTCTCTCTCTCTCTCTCTATGTCACAGCCTCTGTGAGGTTTATCAGATGCTCCCTCAACATCAAGCTTGCGAATTTCTTCTCACGTTTCGTTCTCTGCAAATTCTCTGAGATCCTCTCTCTTGTTCTTCCAATAACCATAACAACTTATCAAGCTTTCAGTTCTTCCTCTCTGCTGGAGAGCCTCATGCGCTCTTCCTCTTTTCTTATTCATATCTAGGTTGCACATTCCCCTCCCGATATGTCTCCTTCTTGTCTGCATTCGCGTGTATTCTTGCATGCCTTTCTCCTCCTTAGGAAGGTTCTGGACCTGTCCCATTCCTTCTGTCAGAAGGAAACTCGGGTTAGCCTAGGCATGCAGGAAAAACTTCCCTCTGTGGTACTTTGGGCTGAAAGTTTTATGTCTCCCCAACCAGATCCTCCATGTTTCCATTCATTGGGGTAGTTGATTGTTCAACCACCAGTCATTTTCTCATTAACTGATTTCTCCTTAGGATCAAGATGAGGCTTATTATTTCAACAAGGAGAAATTTGGATCATTTTGACATAATGAACCCTCTCCACAGTTTCCTCACTCTTTTCCTCTAGTGATATCATGTCTAGTACTTCAAGGCTTCACCCCCACAGTTAGTTATTGACAATCTAAACAATAATACATTTACATTATTCCCATGCCATAGCATGGTGATCATAATTAATGATTAATTACAAGCTGGGGGAAACATGGGTGTTACAATATCACTCTCAATCTCTATTATATTCTCTCATATATAAATTGTGAGTAATTTAACTTACTTCATTTGTATGAATAGTGTTAGGAAAGTATTCTCATAAGAAAATCACAGTGCCCAATATAAGGAGACCCGCCATGACTTGTTGCTTCTCCTCTAGTACATTTCATCATCTTTTACCCACACACAAATCTTGATTAATACACTCACATAGACAATATTACTTTGTATATTACATGAAATCAAAGCTTATACCTACTCTGCTATGCTATGTTGGCCTCAAATAAATTCATACCAGTAAATACAACAAATCACAAAGCTACCATTAAACCATGACCTAGGCCATGGCCTAGACCTACACCTAGACCATGACCTAGACAATGACAATACTATTTCTCTGTCTCACATTCACTCTCTCCCCTTATCTCCCTCCCTCCCCTTGTTCCTATGTCTCGATCCCACCACTCTCTCTCTTTCTCTCCGATCTCTTGCATGATCACTCACTCTCTCCCAATTTCTCCCTCTTCCTCTCTCTTTCTCCCCCACTTTACCTCTCTCCCCCACTCTCCCCCACAACAACCATATAGATAAGTTCAAATTACAAATCTAGAAAATAATAATAAGCATACTTTGTAATTTCAAATATAACTTTTTGATGGGTTTTATATATATATATATATATATATAAACATTGAGCCACATTTTCTTTGGATGAATTTCAAAGTGTTAAATATGACAATATAAAACTTTAGACACAATCACAAAAACAAATTTATTAATGATTACAAATCAAAATGTTTTTCAAAGTAGAACCTACTAATTACAAATCATAATGTTTTTCCAAGTACTACAACCTTAGTCAATATCATAATTATTAACTAATTAAACCTCCATATGGGTTTAATGATGATCTTCATAATTTGATTGATACAACCATCAGTTGGAGCGAATTGTGTGATAATTCACACATGAAGAGTATCAACTTGTACTTTCAAAATCCATTGAAGGATTAAAACTTATATTGATTTGCTCATTTGGCTCATTTTCCATTTAATGGTCATTTTGTTGATCTTTTGTATATGAAAGATAATCAGATATTGGGCGTTGTGAATCCTTATGATTACACTTGTCAAATGGTGTCGAAAGGCTCAAATTATCATAGAAACAAGAATAATTTGAATACTAGGAATACTTCTACTACTACTCCTAGTGTTACAAATTCTGCAGTTATTGCTCCCAATGTTTTTTTTCAAATCACATATGTTATAACTTGTCAAACTATTTGGCAATCAAATCATATTTAAATAAAAAAAAACACTTATCATTTATCTTAGGCGATAATCTATTAATATTTTGTTACTACCTTGAAACTTATGCAAAAACACCAATACATGAGTGTGACGTGTGCATCACGAACAAATAATAATAATAAATCTCATATTACAACATCTAGATCAAAATCAACATGTCATATAAATTATATAAAGCTTACAACAAAAAACAATGGCATTGGAAACTATCATTAAAAATACATAAAACATTTTCTTCAACATGCTAAAAAATTTCAATATGAAAACACTATATACAACATGGTATACCATGGGGGTATACCATATACATGTTGAAATAAGTGAACAAAAAAAATCAACTATTAAAAAATGTTGTCTAATACAAATACTTATATGATTTCAAATATAAGTTCATGGTATTCCCAAGAGTATCAATAACTACCTAAAACTTTAGATGTAGCAAATATTGTCTAAAATTTATAATACACAATCATGGATTTGGTGAAAAATGTTAAGGAAGCCAATTATATATTCATGGAAAAGTTTTACTTCTAGGAAAAAAATACAAATATATAGAGAATTATTATTATAAATTAGGCTACAAATTTTATTTTATTTTAATGAAAATATGAAGAAATTTAGTCAAATTGGCAAAATTTCACTTATAAAAAACATTGGTTATTTAAAAAAGGTTTGTAGATACATTTCCTGAATTTCCTATTCAATCAGTTAAGAGTGCTCCTAAAGCAAGGGATAGAAAGTTAATATCTTATGCAAGGAATAAACAACCCACAATGGACTTTCAACTCATGGTTGAGAAAAAACTGAACATAATTATGAATGATTTAATGAGAATTAAACATTATCTTCATGTTCTAAAATGTCCCAGATGCCAAGCTGAGGAGAAAAATGTAGCTGACAACATTAGTTCATCTGCCTCTGGGCATAATGTGTACATTAGCGAAGATGAAGAAATGGGTGATGCCTAAATAGACTTAGATCATTATATGTTAGTCGTATTAAGTTTAAGTACTATGTGTGAGGATGCGATTAAGAGATATTTTGTAATTTTGATAATTCTAGGCTTTTAGCCTAATACTTTGTATATCTTATTTTTAATATAACTACTTATGTTGTTCCTTTAATGAATCATCTCTTATTTGACCAATGTGTGTTATGTTTATCTAAAGGATATTTACAAGAAATATTCATCTAAGTGATATGTTAGCAAGATATTTTGTTTATAATTTCTTGGTTTTAGTGTACTTAAGCCAATGCATAATTTCATATTTCCACTCATATACTATGCTTAGTTTTTGTAAGAAATTATAAATTATGTTGAGAAAGAAGAATTTGCAATAGGAATAAACACTTGTTCTTTAAAGAAAAAGAGAAAACAATCGTTAGCCTTTATGCACATTAGCTAGTTTTTTGTCTGAAAATGCCAATATAAGATTATAGACATTGTGAAATTACAAATGACACCTTCTGCAAGTTGAACCACTCAATTTGGCTCAAAATTGGCACTAGGGTGTGCATTTTACTCTGAGGCAGTTTGCATTCAAATTTACTTGATATCCCAAATTTAGCTACATGAAAACAACCTCTCATGTTCTTCAATTGTACTTTAAATGACATATGTAAATTTACAATATCTCTAACTCCATATTACAACCTTTAAAACAATTCTTGAGCTACAAGGAAGCTTGGACGTGCATTTTAATGTTGTCACTTACTACAGGTTCGACCTTGCAAATTATAGAGTCTTTTTGCACAAAAGAGTCTTTTATGACTAAAAATGAAAAACTGACCTTGGTTTCCCTCATAACTCACCATCATATGATTCATCATAATGTTGTGAATCTTTGTGCATATAAATCATCCTTTTTGGAGTGTAAATGCACTGCTAATTGTACAAACAGGTTATAAATAATGGAATGATCATTTGTTGAAGAAACAAGATGTTATGAGAGAATTCTTGCAGCTAGCTGTCAATGCTACTTTCATTGCTTTGATCCAATATTTTTTTGTAAGTGGAATTTCACCAGTTTGGCTAAATTTTATTTGTTTTGAAGAAATTTAGGCTACAAATTTACATATTTTCATTGAAAATTAAAAACTTGTAGCATAATTTATTATTGTAGTTATGCATAAACTTATATTTTTCACTTAAATATAAACATTTTCCACGAACATATAATAGGTTTTCTGAAAAAAGTTCCAAATCAATGATTATGGATCCTATTTTTTTTTTTATCAGGATATTCACTACATATGGATGAATAGTTAATAGCAACTACTCTTGGAAAAACCAAGAATTTTCAATTCAAGTCATGTAAATTTATGTAGGAAAAGAAAATGTTTTTAATACTTTACTTGTATTATTTTTTTACTTCTTTCAACATGTAGGTGGTATACCATGTTGTGTATTAGTGTGTAAAATTTTTTCCATATATTTTTAAAGATATTTTCCATTGTCATTTCTTCTTGTTGTAAGTTGTTGTTAATTATTGTCAATGATGCACATGTGACAATAATGGAATCGTGTTGTTGCCAAATTTTAAAGGTAGTAACAAGAATTCAATTGGTTATCGCCTAAGATATATATATATATGCTTTGATCACCAAATAGTTTGATAAGTTATGACTTATGTGTTTTGTAAGAAGAAACATTGCTTTGATCCCTAAGTCTGATAACCCTACTTGTTTTCAAGAGTATAGGCATATTTCCCTATACAACCACATATATAAAATTATTACAAATATTATTTCTAGAATAAAGGACTGCTCTCCAAGTCTATTTCTAGTGAGCATTTTGGATTTTTTTGATGGGGGAATATTCATGAAACCATTGAGCCGAATGGTACAAGAGGGTCTACAAAGACTAAGAATATCAATGTATTGGTGTTTAAAGTAGATTTATCTAAGGCATATGATAGGGTTAGTTGGTTTTATTTGAGATTTATGCTAATTCACTTTGGGTTTTGTGTTCCTTTTGTGAACTAGGTTATGAACTATTTATCCTTAATTTCTTTCTCTATATTAATAAATGGGTCTACTTTAGCTTTTTTAAGGCTTCAGAGGGATTAATACAAGGGTGTCCCCTCTCTCCCATTCTATTTTTAATATTAACTAAAGGTCTAGATCCTTGTTGGATGCAAAATAAATTGGGTCAAAATTGGCACTAGGGCGCGCATTTTACTCTAAGGTTGATTTGCATTCAAATTCACATGAAATCCAAAATCAAGTGGCATGAAAACAACCTCTCATGTTCTTCAATTGCACTTTAAATGACATGTAAATTTACAATATCTCTAACTCCATATTACAACCTTTACAACAATTTTTGAGCTACATGGAAGCTTGGGCATGCATTTTAATGTTCTCACTTAGTACATATACAAACTTGCAAATTACATAGTCTTTTTTCACAAAAGAGTCTTTTACGATTAAAAATGAAAAACCGACCTTGGTTTCCATCATAACCCACCATCCTCTGATTCATCAAAATGTCGTGAATCTTTGTGCATAGAAATCATCATTTTTAGAGTGTAAATGCACTACTAATTGTAAAAACAGGTTATGAATATTGGAATGATCAATTTCCAACTTAAATCCTAAATTATGGAGCCATAGCCAACTTTGTGTGTGCAGTTTAATATAGCCAACTTTAACAAATTGGCCCATTGGTTTTACAATGCAATTTTTAGTCTTTATGCACACCAGGTAGGCTTGTGTCTGAAAATGCCAATATAAGTTTATAGATAGGTGTAAAATCACAAATTACAACTTATGCAACTTGAACCATTAAATTTGGCTCAAAATTGAGACTAGGGCATGCAGTTGAGGCTAAGGCAATTTTCCCTTCAAATTTACATGAAATGTCAATTCTAGGTGCATGAAAGCAACCTCTCATGTTCTTAAATTGAACTTTGGATGCATAGGTAAATTTAACATCTATGAAAATCCATCTTAAAACTTATAAAATAAATTTTGGAGCTACAGGGAAGCTTGGGCATGCATTTTCATTTTGTCTCTTAGTACAGTTTAGACCCTGCAAATTACAAGGAAAACTTTGTCCCTTTTGCACAACCACCCTCTTTAAACTAGCAATTGAAAAATAAACAACAAGTGGGAGAATGTTGGGTATGTGTTATATTCTTTGCTTGCGTAGTAGTGTTTGTGTTGCGTCGGGTGCGCTGGGGGGTTTGAGGTGCCCTCGAGATTTTTTTTTCCTCGAGAAACGTGTTGCATTTTTGCCTCATTTTTCGTGTTTCCTCGATTTTCATGTCCATTGTTGGGAGGTTTTTCGGCACACGGTTTTTTTCGATGGTTTTCTATTTCCGGTTAAGGAATTAGGGTTGCTGACTAATTCAGGTCATTGGGTTAGGGTTTTGGATGTTGTTGGCTCCTATATGTATATTGTATTGTAAACAATGTATCACTATGAATGAATATAGAATATGTTGGTTTTCCCGATTTGGGTTTCCAGGGGAAACATCTTTGTGTATTGTTTGTATTTGCCATTGTATATTTTCTGTTCTTTAACTGCAAATCTGTTTGCAATAAATATTGTGCTAGGTTAAAATCTACATTTGGTATCAGAGCTTTGTTGGCTTCAGGGGGATGCCTTTGTGGTCAAGGGTTTGGATTGAGATTGTGATAAGCCTTGTTACAATGGGAGATCCGTGGTATTGATTTTTCAGGTGAAAAGAAATGGCGAGCAATTCGAAAATGGAGATCGAGAAGTTTAATGGGAAAAGTTTTGAGTTGTGGACTTGCTAGTGATCAGAACCCCCCCAGGGAAGGATGTTGCAGTCTAAGGTTAACCCCTGCATAATGATGGACTCCGACACCAAGAATCTGTCTAGTCTTGTCGCTACCTGATGTTGATTTATCCGTTTATTGTTTCAGTTGAAATGTCCATCATTGGTTCTAATGTCCACCATCTTTGTTATGTCTATGAACGTTGAGAATTCTTCTGCATCTCTATCCAATCTCCTGGTGCCTCCTTTTTTCTCCGCAAGTGACGTGATGATGTTGAAGTCCCCTGCCAGGATCCAGTGGAGGTTGTTGGAGCGAGCTTTTAGGTCTTCTAGGTCTAGAAGCATTCTTCTCTTTTCCTCTAACATATAGGGTCCATAAACATTAGTGCACACAATCATCTATGTGTTACCAATGATTTGCATGTTAACCGAAAGTGTGTGCCTGGTAGCTTCGGTTGTTATTAGGTTCATCACTTGTGGGTTCCACAAGGTGAGAATACCTCCTGACATTTGTTGTCCTTAGACAGTCAGCATCTTGTACTTGCTCCATTGTTTTTTGTTGATTGTTTCCATTCTGTTTATAGTGCATTTTGTCTCCTGGATGAAACAGCGGTCCGGTTGTTCCTTCATATGTCTATTTTTAAGGATTCTCTACTTTCGTGGGTTGTTTAGGCCTCTTATATTCCATAAGTCTACTTTTGAGGATTCTCTGCTTTCGCGAGTTGTTTAGGCTCTTATATTCCATGTTATAACATTCATTTAAAAATGTGGGGATTGGGAAAGAGATTTTGTTATCTTACCTGAGTTTATCAACAAAGCTCCTGGTTCCCTGTAGGGATATGCTGTTTGATTTCCTACCTTTTTTCCTTCCTGGCCCCGCCTGGTGAGAGTTGTGGTTGTTCTTGTTGGTTGTGGAGCCCGGATTATCTTCCCCGATTCGTAGGTCTTTACTGGCCAAGTATACCCCACTCTGCCATTTTACAACTCGGCATGTACTACACTCTTCCATCGTGGGAGTGCGTAGGGGGTACCCCTCCGGCACGCTGGGGCTATCCCTAAGTAGGGTCCGGGGCAAGTGGGCCCCGATGGGTCTGGGCGCCCCCTCGATGGGGTTTGGGGGTGAAGCCCTCGATGGAAAAATTGCCTTGTAAATGGTTGTACTGCATTAAATTTGGACTGCTCATTATAAGGTCGCAGATCTAACAAGAGATTATGTTAGGGTTTCGCCCTAGCAACCCTCTTTATGAGGTAAATGTATTTTGGCTATGATTGATGGTGAATATCATATCCCGAAAGATAGAATCGTGAGAGAAAGAAGAGGAAGTTATAGCAGAAATATGCGGTTGTATCCCTTCATATGTTGGATAATAATAGGAAGGACCTAGCAATTCTTCCTGGGTATTTGAAAGCCCAATAATCGGGTGAACTACATAACTGCGGTTCTTCCGACTTGTTTATTTTATTGCTCCACGGTCCCGTTTTCTAACAACCGTATCAGAGAGGAAGGTAACTCGTAGGAAAAGAGGGTCTTGGTCAAGGAGCAAATTGCCTAAGATGGAAATTTTAGGGTCTAGAAATTTAACGATCAAAACTATTAGCCATGGAAGATGCAAATGGAAGACTATTTATATCGTAAGGATCTATTCCATCATTGGGCGTAATAGCAAAGAAGTTGGTGGCTACAAAGGACAAAGAATGTGGGAGATTCCTGATGAAAGGTTTAGGAACGATAATACCGAGTCTCAAGTAAAATAAGTTTGGGTGGCTTTCAATATTTCCAAAGAAAAAGACAACGAAGAGCTTGATGGACGACACAAACAAGCAAAACCCTCACATTCAATAAGGCATTTCTAATGACCTAGATTATTTAATGAAGATGTCGGAAGGTGGGTTTGTTGCATATAATTTAAAATGGATTTTAATAATGCTACTTAATAAAATTCAAGTTCTAAAAAGGACTTTGATGATGAGGTCAAGGCTCTTTTAATCTTATGCTCATTGCCGTAAAAACATGGAACGGCTTGGTCATGGCTCGTATAACTCTGCCTCCTCGGGTTAAAATACTCCTTTAAAATTTGATGATGTTGTTGAAGTTATCCTTAGTGAGGAAATGCATGAAAAGCGCACTGTGAGACATCGGGAAAATGCGTTGAACATGGAGAAACAAAGTGGAAGACAAAGGATAGAGGAAAGGGTTTCGTGAACCATGGAATTTAGGGAAGGGCAGATCCAAATCCATACTTGGAAAGATAGAGTGCTGGAATTGTGGGAAGAAGCATCTGGAAAGATTGCGTGAGCCCAAAGAAACAAAGAGATGGACAGAGAGAAATCTGGAAGCAAATGTAACAAGTGATATTTTACAAGATACTTTGATTCTTTCAGTAAATAATATTTCCGAATTCTGGTAGTAGACTAGGGGCTCTTACTTCCCATGCTACACCCCATAGGGTTTTTTCTAGATTATTTTCAAGGTTTTTTTGGATAGGTTCATTTGGGTGACCATGCACCATGCAAAATTGAATGGGAAAGGTAAAATAAAAAAAAAAAAAAAAAAAAAAAAAAAAAATGGTTGTTGAAAGAGGTAAGACGTTCCAGATCTAAGGAAAATTGATTTCAACAGATTGACAAGGAAGATTGTATATCCATATTTTACGACAAGACGTGAATACTACCAAAGGATACAACAGTGATAGCGAAAGGAGAGAAGGTAGGTACATTGTATTTATGTATTGGTAACACCGACTCTTCTATATCTTTATTTCTGCTGTGGAGGGATACAACATTGTATAATTCATAGGCTTTGGAACATGAGTGAGAAGGGGATTTAGACACTTCACAAAAGAAATTTGTTGCCGATCTTAAACAAATTGATTTTGACTTCCGTGAGCATTGTGTTTATGGAAAACGTAGAGTCGATTTCTGTGAGTCTAAAAAAAAAAGAGGAAAGGTTAGAGCTGTGCATACGAATGCATGGGGACCAACCTGTATCATCTCTTTGGTGGCTCTCATTATTATATTACTTTTATGGATGATGCAACTAGAAAAAAACTTCTGTTTATTGCATTCACAAAAATCTGGAGTGTTTTGATATTTTTAAGAAATGGAAAAGCTTTTGGTTGAGAAATGATATAGGAAAAAGTTGAAGTGGTTCCATCAGATAATGGAGGTGAATATTGCAGCAAGGAGTTTGATGATTACTTTTCATACCATGGGACTCGTAGAGGGAAGATTAGCTCCAGTAAAGAAGGAGCACTAGCATTTTTAAAGAATGATGCCTACCTTGTAAGGAATATTTGACTAGCTTCCTGGGCTCCAAATTCAGACTTGAAAGAACCTTTGGAAAGATTAGGATTTGTAGATGTCGAATGATCATTTAAGCATGCAAAACGCACTCTCCATGACCGAGAAAATTTATTTGAAAAACATTTGGCGCTTTCACCAAAGACGTATATGCACTATAACTAGTTAGTCGTAGGAAAGTTCTCTTTCACCAACTAAGGAGCAGATTTTCAGGTAAATTAGATGTTGAAAGCCCGTCAAGGCTGCATTAGCCTAATTTTGCCCATATCGGGATTTGGGTTTGAATGGTTTCCAAATCTTCTTCAATAAGTCGTTGGTGAATTATCAAATCAAAATCAAGGCCATCTTGGAGATGAAAGAGAAAAAGGAATTTTTTGATCAGATTTTAATAGTTTTCAAGGGAAAAATGATAGGGATCAAATGACATCACCCAATTCGAATTTATCTTGAGGACCAAATCAAACAACCTTGGGAGGCTAAACTACACTTCATCAACAATCTACTATTTTTAGAAATCACTAAATAGGACCTTTCCTATTTTGTTTGATTTTCCATTCTAGATCCATTTTTTATAGGATCTCATCCTACACTTCTGTTATATATGTTTTGATTTGACTATTTTTAGTAAATCTAGATCATTGAAAGATGGATCAGATTTACTTGTAAGGCTATAAAGCCAAAGACATTTGGAGCAAATTTAGAGGGTTCAATCGATGCGTAAATTACATTCTTTGTATTAGACTTCATGATAATACAAAGGGATGCTTTTTATTTTTTATTGATGTCACCTCTTCTATATCGCCATTCGTTGTCTTAACTGTCATATGACTTTCATCTCATTGTTTAGTTCATAATTTGAATGTTAGTTGCTTTCATTGTTTATTAAACCCATCCCTTAGCATCCAGTTTATAAACATTGGTTTCTTCACCCATTTTTAAGCTATTTATCCGATTATCAGCTCTTGAGAGCACTGGCTTATTTGATTATTGTTAGTAGTCCAGATACATTGTTATATTTCAGCTTATCCCATTGATCCACATCTACTTAAGCATAACCATTCATTTTTTAAGTTACCAAGCATCCTTAGATGACAACCCTAAGGAGTTTCTTGGAGGATAACAAATTTAGTTAGCTGCATCAAAAATGCATTGGCATTTTGAAAGAATGATGCCTAATCTGTAAGGAATATTTGACTAGCTTCTCGGGCTCCAAATGCAGATTTGAAAGCACCATTGGAAAGCTTAGGATTTGTAGATGTCGAATGACTATTTGCCATGCAAAAACAGACTCTCCATGACTGAGAAATTTGATTTTGAAAATTTGCCCACTTTCAACAGCTAACTAACAAAATTTTCGGCGAATTAGCTGGTGAAAGCTCCGCCTTTCACCAAATAAGAAGCAGATTTTTTGGGTAAATTAGCTGGTGAAAGTGCATAAGAGTCCATAAATGTCTTCTTTTTTCCCAGATCGCGATTTTTTGGGTTTGAATGGTTCGAAATCTTCTTCAATAAGCTAGTTATGAACAAACCAAAATCTGAAGGCCATTCTTGAGATGAAAGTCAAAGGGAATTTTTGACTAGATTTGGTCATTTTCAAGGGTAAAATGATAGGGATCAAATGACACATCACCCAATCTTGAATTTATCTTTGGAGTAATCAAATCAAACAGTGTTGGGAGGCTAAAACTGGACTTCATCAACAATCTACTATTTTAGAGATCACTAAATAGGATCTTTCCTATTTTGTTTTGATTTTCCATTTTATGACTTCATCCTACACTTGTTATATATGTTTTGATTTGACTATTTTTAGGAAATCTGATCCATCTTTCAAGGATCTAGATTTCATCTTGTAAGGCTATAAAGCCAAAGACATTTGGAGCACTAGAGGGTTCAAACTGGGATGCGTAAATACATTCTTTGTAATAGACTTTCATGATAATACGTTGACAATTTTCTCTCTTTATTTATGTCAGATTCCTCTCTTCTTCTATACCATCATTCAAGTTGTCTTAATTGTCATATGACTGTCATCTCATTGTTCAATTCATAATTTGAATGTTAGTTGCTTTCATTGTTTATTAAACCCATCATTTAGTATCCGGTTTATAAACATTGGTTTCTTCACCCATTTTAAGCTATTTATCTGATTATCGGTCCTTGAGAGCACTGGCTTATTTTATTATTGTTAGTAGTTTGGATACATTGTTTTATTTTAGTTATCTCATTGATCCATTCATTACTTAATCATAAATCCATTCATTTTATAAGTTACCAAGCATCCTTAGCCGACAACCCTAAGGAGTTTCTTGAGTGATAACAAATTACGCCGCTGTCGGGAACGGTTGATGAAGCAAAGCTTCCCCTGGGAGATGACATAGTTTCAAATTTTGATGATAGACAAAGGTTGAGCATTATATTGGTTGTAAGTATCTATCCGGGCGACTCCACGCTCAAAGACTCCACCGGGAGGATCCTATTGATAAAATATGAAGAGGCTCAAATCAAAATCCATGTATCAGTTCATTGGTTTGCTTCATGAACTGTTATTGTTCTTTATTACCTCTTTCATTATTTTTCCTTCACGTGTAAAGAGAATTATTTTCTCCTTTGTATATACAAAATCATCATCCTTCTTGTATATTCTGCCTTTAGAAGAGGAAATCATGCACCCCTACATTATAGATGTAGATTCGGTAGTCTTACCTCAACCCATTTATAAAGATGACCATTGTATTTCTTTTCCTTTAGAATCGGATCAGCCATGTGACCTTGAAAAGATAGAAAATGTTTCAGATCCCGCCCGCATCTCAGCCCCTCTTGTCATAATTCCTGAACCTTGTCATGAACTCGTCAACTCTCATGATCAGTCCACAGCTTTTCAAGTTAAGATTCGAATGAAGATGTTCAAACCTTTAAAGCCGCCCCTTCTTCTTCATCCTTATCCCGATAACTGTTATGAATATCTACCTTGGTTTTCTGGAGAGAATCAAGCTTCAACCGAGAGACACGTGGAATCCTTTTTGGATTTTGATGATCGTTTTCAGCTTGCTCATTAAGATGTGATCATGAGATTTTTCTCAAAGTATCTGATCAAAGACGTTGTCGATCGCTTAGTAACCGAGAGTCGATTCAATTGGCTCTTGGACCTAATTCTCTAATGCTTTCCTGGAGTATTGAGGCAAGTACAAATCTTTAGATTCATACCTTGTTGATTTCTATGCTTGGAAACGAGAGCAGGATGAAGCCTGCCTGTTTTCAATAGAAGGTTATACCGTGTTTATCATGACATGCCTTTGGAGGTCGGCCTACAGAGACAGTTGAGCCATGATATATTATGTCATGGGTCTCTATTCAGAACTTTCCCTTCTTCTACTAGAAAAGAAGTCTTCATCCTTAACCTGCTTGTTTGAAGATGCTCAAGAAGTCGAGGAAGACATTCATCTTTCCCGAAGGATATGAGATCGAGATTTCTTTGAAAAATTGCAAGTGCATGAGCAAGCAAAATATCAATGTACTTCAGATTTTGAGCATGAGAGTAATGAGGTTGGAGCAGATTTGGGACAGCAGCCAACATGTAAGTTTGATTCAGTTTTAGGGTCAGATTTTTCAGTGTTCACTGAGTATTCCAGAGACGGGTATGCATGTGAAGCTTATGATCACCAGAATCGAAGAGCCAATGATAACGATGATTGCATAGAAATTATATGTTTTATACTTCCTTGTCCATAATGATTTTAATAATCGTCTATCATCATCTCTCGAGAACTTTTCCTAAGAGGAAGTTGTGGATGATTGGATGATCAAAAATCTGAGATCATCAAGGGAACAAGGTGATCGGGCTTTCCAAAGAAAGGAACAACCATGGTCGTGCTGTGAGGCTCTATAAATGCAACCTCGTGAGGAGCAAAGATGTTACTTTTATCTTCCTTTAAGGATCCAGCGGCAGCCTTTCATGACATATTTTTCAAAGGATCCTAAGATTTCAGATTTTAGCTTGTCGCTGGTTTCAGGGTAAGTATAGTTTCAAGGAATGAGTTTTATTCACCATTACATTTCAAACATCGCTTGTTGAGCGCTGATAGAGACAAGGTTTCTTCATTTTTGAAGTTACTTGGATGGTTGTTATGGAAATACTTACCTTAACCCGCATTGCAGATCCCGTTAGAGTAGGAGAAGGAGAATAAGCTCTTCATCCGGCGGCAGATCCTTTCAATTATTGGTTTAACAAACGTATCAGCCTACGTGTGTTTCAAGTTTTCGTGCTACGTGCTCGCCAGGATCTTAACAGCTTCATTGTGACTATCTTCATTGGATTGAAATACTATGTCATGATACCATTGTACACATCCCACACCATATTTCACATGAGATCCCAAGTTGCAGGTCGTGGCTAGCTCATGAATACTTGAGATTATACATGGCAACATACAATGTTTATTTCTGTGCTATTTGACTAAGACAAAACTTTCACCAATGCAAAGAGTAGAATTATAACCAGTTAGCTAATGAAAAACAGAGCTTTCACCAACACAATCAGCAAGAACGGCGTGAATTAGTCAGGAAATCCAAAATGGTGGTAGAACGCCACAAATTTTGCACAGATACAATTTTTTCTTAATCCGAATACCATGAGAAGGATTCCTAACTATAGATGATAATTAATGGCATTATTATCAAGTTTCATTTCTAATTTTGAAGGTGTCTAGCAAGGCGAAAAAATTGAATTGGTTACCTGTTTTTGGCAAAAAATGTTGTCTTTCTACCAATAGTGCCAAACTCGATTCTTCACACGTTCTTAAGATATCTACTACAACTGTCGAAGATTTTGAAGACTAGGAAGATTTTTTTTTTTAGATAGGAGCATGGGTCTTTTGATGAAAGTGCTTGTGGCACACCTTCGCCTTCTTCAAAACAAGGGGCTTCAATAGGTGTTGTTGTTGTGGTTTTAGTAGTGGTTCCACCTCATGGAAAGAAGATTGTGACATTTGCATTAGCATGGGACAATCCAGAAGTCAGATTTCCTAGTGGAAAATCATATAAAAGTCGCTATACCAAATTTCCTTATATGAATCGATGGGCATTTGCCTTGTAGTATGAGAGGATGAGCTTCCCTCGATTTTTCCACAACCCGGTGGTCTTTGGTAGAATTTGATGAATCTTACGCCTTCAATGCTGGAATCTTACAGCTCAAATTCAACATCAATCATGCATCCCCAGACAAGTGGCAAGAAATACATAGGTGGAATCCAAGCAAATGACTCCCGTGATTTCAAGGAGTCTACCGCAAATCAAAAGCATGTGGTAATTAATCAACAGATAAAGATCATAAACATATTTAAAGGGAGATTCGACATCAACAAACTCAACCATTTGACAGCCTTTACAACTAATTTTGTTTTAGTTTATGTCTTAGATTCAATGAATTCCTTCCAATAAGCTCGACATTTTGTTTTGTTATTTAAAACAAGTCATTGATGCAATTGCCTCGGCAAAGGAAAGTCCAGTGCCAGATCTTTCATAAATTTTTGCTGATGTGTATGAAAAAGGGTTTGGGACCGAAGCATTTGGTCGAGATAGGAAGGAGCTGAAAATTTCATTGCCTTGATTTAATTCCATGCCGAACATTATTAAGTGATTCATCTTTGCTAATGGGTTGAGGTAAAGCCACCGAATCTACATCTACACAATGGTTGCGGATTTCCTTCTAAAGACCTAATATATACAAGCACACATCTTATGAATATACAAAACAGAAAATAATTCTCCTTTACTTGGGACTTGGTTCACGGTTCTGTAAAAAAGAGCGTTGCAGAATAAACGGGTTTACAACTTGAAGGAAGAAGATGGAGGGATATGAGGTACAAGGCTAGACTTGTTGTAAAGGGGTTTGCACAAAAGAAAAGGTATAGATTTTAATGAAATATTTTCTCATGTTGTTAAAATGACTTCACTAGGAACTATTTTTAAGTCTTCAGGGCGTAGAAGATTTACGTCTTGAACACTTAGATGTAAAACAACTTTTCTCCATGGGAATTTGGAGGAAGAGATTTATATGCGCTACCTACGGGTATGAGGTCAAAGGGAAGGATAATTTGCAATGCAGGTTGAAGAAGATTTGATATGGCCTAAAGCAAGCTCCAAGGCGTTGGTATTTGAAGTTTGACAAAATGGCGATCAAAATGGTTATAGTAGATGCCATTCTAATCACTCTGTTTATTTTAAAAAGCTAGAAATGGAAGCTTTATTACTTGCTATTGTATGTAGATGGTATGCTTGTTGTGGTCTAATATGCAAGATATAAATGTGCTCAAGAAGAAATTAGCCAATTCATTTCATGGCGAAGGATTTGGTGCCGCAAAGAAAAATCCTTGGTATGAGAATAACAAGAGACAGTGAAAATCGCAAATCGACATTGTCTCAGTGTGAGTAGATAATGAAGGTGTTGGAGAGGTTTAGAATGCAATACAAACCGCTTAGTACACCTTTGGTCAACCATTTCAAATTAATCAAATCAATGTGTCCCAAGACACTTTATGGAGATAGAATACATTTCCATGGTCCCATATTCATCAAGAGTTGGCAACTTGATGTATGCAAACACTAAAATGTAAGACCGACATTGCACATGCAAAGGAGAGAGTTGTGAGCATATATATGAACAATCTAAGTAAAGAACATTGGGAGGGCAGAAGTGACTGATAATTTCGAGGTATTTTTAATCATGCATTATGTTTTGAGGTCAAAACTATTCTACAAGGATATGTTGATTCAGACATATGGCAGGTGATAAAGATAGCAGGAGGAGTACCACAGGGTATGTGTTTACTATAGGTGGAACAACAATAAGTTGGATTTCAAAACTGAAAAAGGTTGTTGCACTTTCAACAATAGAGGCAGAGTATGTTTTTGCTACAGAGGCTAGTAAAGAGATGATTTGGTTACAGAAGTTTATGGAGAAATTGGGAAAGAAGCAAGAGAATAACAGGTTGTACTGTGACAGTGAGAGTGTCATTCATCTTGCAAAGAACTCAGCCTTTCATTCGAAGACTAAGCATATACAGTTGAGGTACCACTTCATATGATCCGCCTTGGAAGATGGATATTTGAAGTTGGAAAAAATACACACTAGCCAGAATCCTGCAGACATGTTAACAAAGGGAGTAACCAGGGAGAAACTGAATTCTTGCTCAGTTTCAGTTAGTCTTCAAGAATGAAGATAAAGATGAGAAATTTGCCACGTCCAAGAAGGTTCAGAGTCCATCATATACAACAGCGGTGGAGTTGTTGAGATCAATCTCCAAGTGGAAGATTGTTGGTTGTGGAGCCTGATTATCTTCTTGATTCATAGGTCTTTTACTTTCAGCCACGTTTATACCCCATGAAATATTTACACCCCAGAAGTATGTACACTCTTCCACACGGGGGAGTGCAGAGGGGGGGTACCCCCTCTGCAGGGTCTAGGGGCAAGCGGGCCCCCAGCGGGGGTTCAAGGGCAGCGTCCCCCGAAGGAAAAATTGCCTTGTAAATGTATATTGTAATTTCATTGTAAATCTGGACTGTTCATTATAAGGTCGCAGATCTAACGGTAGAGATTATGTTAGGGTTTTTTGCCCTAGAAGGCAACCCTTTTTTATGAGGGAAATGTATTGCGGCTATGATTGATGGTGAATATTGTATTTTGAGATAGGAGACTGTGAGAGAAAGAAGAGGAAGTTACAACGAGTTTGTTGTAGGTTGTATCCCTTCATATGATAGATAATAATAAAGGAAGGACCTGGCAATTTCTCTGGTGGACGTAGCCCACAGTAGGTGAACCACGTAAATCTGTGTCTCTATTGTATTGTGTATCTTTTGTGTTTTGTTTCTGAATTTGTTTTATTTTATTGCTCCATTGTACTGTTTTTCTAACAGTTCCTCGCCTACTTTGATTCCTAAGTGTCCTATCTCCCTGTGTGTGTGCTTGAGCCCTCTAGATTTGGCTTCCTCCCTTAGGAGGAACAAGTATTGGATGCGGTCTAGTTGCTTTGTTGGTATATTGTCTACGGCCTGCCTTTTCCATTGCTGCAATATGTTCGGGAGATCTATCCCTTCCCTTTCCACAATGTCTCTGAGATCAAGATCTTCTGTTCCTACCTCGCTTGGAGTCATTTCTGTGTCTCCATCTGCCTCCCGCATGCAGATGTTGCCATCTCTATTTTCTCCGTCCATAGAAGTTGTGCTACCCCCTATTCCATCTTATTTTTTGGTCTATCTGTGTACTCATTTGTTGCTTGTTCCCTGGCTTCTTTAGCTTTTTCCTTTTCCTTTTCCTTTCCTCCTTCTTCCCCTTTGTTGGTCTTGTCCCGTCCTTATTTTCTACTCCTGGCCTCCAGATTTCTCCCTGTTGGGGTTTTACTTTGTTTTTTGTTAGCTCTATTTCTGTGGTTCGGCTTTATAAACCCATCCTCATCCTGTTGTAGTTTGTTGTTTTCCGCTTCTTGTTTTTTAATGAGAGGAAATTCTCTGATTAGGTGTCCATGTTCATGAAATCTTCTGCATCTGAAGGAGATCTGCTCGTAGCCAATGTTTTTTATCCATTCCTCATCCCTGAATTCCAAGCTTATGGCTTCTGGGAGTGCCCCGGACACATCCATCTCTATGCAGATTCTTGCATAGGATGTATATCTCCCTTTTACGGTTGCTTCTGATGTCTTCACATATTTTCCCAGTTTGTTCCTTATTTCTTCGAAGGTGAAAGGTAGCCAGAATCTAACGGCAAGGAGTAAAGTCTCAGCCAGACAGGTACATTCTTGAAAGTTTCTTTCTCTAGGTAGAAGTTTTCCTTCCATGGTCGCATGTACAGTCCTGTT
>SNQJ01S0116167.1:9358-37488 GCA_010110895.2 Picea sitchensis | reverse complement strand
GTTGGCTCTTTAAGGTAGTATCTATGAGAGTGTTGTCACTTTCAAACATTCCTTTTAAATCTTCATACATATCATATGTTGTCTTCAGATTGGCAATATGAGGCAAGAGGTGATCTCTTACTGAGTAGATGATTATTTTTCTTTCTTTGACATCTTCTTCCTTTCTTATCCTCTTCTCTATATCTGTAGCTATGGCTAGTATAGTTTTAGTTGTCACATCCAAGAGATCATCTTCTTCAAGAGTGACTAGAAGATTTGATTTCCAGGGGCTGAAGTTACTTGCTCCATCAAGCATATCTTCTATTAATGTTTTGTTCTTCATTTGATTGGTTTCTTCAAATACTTGTCGACTAGATTTTGAAAACCTAATGATTAGGTTGATTTAGAAACCTTGGATTATATTGGACTTATGACTGCCAACAATAAATTTGATAGTATCACGGAGATGCTTGTTGATTCAGAAAAATGTTTCTTTAGAAACCTAGAATTAATATTCTGTAGGAAATTTCGGCACCCTAGAAACCTAGGGCCAAAAATAAAAATTTCTCGGAATATCATTTTGAGAGCTTCTAGAGATGCGTTGGAAGAGGCCATACTCTTCTATGCCAAAAGTTTCCCTAGAGTTCAATTATTAAGGGTTGATTCACCACTGAAAAGGAGGTCGTACATAATTTTCTGGAAACCCTAGAAGGGTCGTACGGTTCTGCAAAAGGTGGACTGAGATTTGGTGGATGCTTGAGCAATGGGTTCTTTCAAGACCTATGCTCTGATACCATGTTTATTTTTCAATAAACTAGGTTAAGAAAGAAGTTCATTCCATTTTAGCATTCAACCATAACCATAAATGTTGAAACAACCAAGATCACAAGAAGAAGAACCATGCACAAGAACACAAGAAGTACCCTAGGAAACCCTTCTCAACAAGGGAAGAAAACCAAGCGAAATTATTTTATATATTATTCAAGAGAAAGACCTTCACCACCAAGATAAACCCTAGCACACAAAAGGGTGCTCAAACCCTAGAACTCTAGTGCCCAAGAGAGGTGCATACTTTTCCCAAAGAAGTGTACTTGCTGAAATTTCCAAACTCATAAGAAGGATATGATGCCACAATGGGGAATCATCCTTTACTTATATTAGACTTGTCCTATCAACAAAAGTGTCTATTGGCACAACAGGGCCGACCTCTCTAAGTCACATTATTATTATTATTAACCAGATTAATTCTCTTTTACATTTATTATTAATCACATTAAGGTGGGATCGACCTGTATCCTTTACATAACAATTAGGGTTACAAGCAGGTATGAATCTTGAAAAATATATATAGAAAAGGATCGGATACACCCACTAATTCTCATGCACTAGGGGCACATCCATAGGGATGTCATATCTCTGGTTCATTGCATTACACAGAAGAACCAGATCTTCACACGTTCACCTGTGCTCATCCACGGGCACGTCCACTCTAAAGATCTTATTTCCCACTGCCTCACACAGGAGAATTACCTGGAGTCTTCTCGTCAACTCTGTTTCTCAGAGGAGGCTAATACATCATCTTCATTTCTATTCACATGATGATGCACCCAACATTTTGGGATTTCACATGTTCACCTTGTGCTCAGCCACAGACACATCTAACTCAACAGATCGCCTTTCCCAGTGGATAATCATCTGAAGTTATTCTCAACTCTCTGAATGGAGGAGGTCATATCTACGTTCCTAGCTCTGTCTCAGGCAGGAACCACATACCCTTCCTAGGTGCTTTCTCTTAGGTTTTTAAGTTGAGAGAAAGACTCACATAGCTACAATGATCCACATCTCACAGGTTTGTAAGCTGGAGAATGTCTCACATGGCTGCATTCATCAACAACATTTAGAAAAAAATATCGCCAATGCCTTCTCTGCTTCAACCTGTTTTTTCTTTACCTGCATAAAATCCAACTATGTAGTTAAAGAGATAAGGATATCATTTTAAAATTATCAAATAAATTACCAATTTATGCTCTTGTTACTCCACCATTGGAGGATTTCAATATTGTTGTATTAGTATCTTGTGTTTGGGATCTATTCCTTGATAATCCTCTCTAGCTCCTCAAGCATAAATCAATAATGTACTCAAGTGGTTCCTTTGATACATCTCCCTTCCCCATTAGGTTCATCATATCCAGGCAGTCATCCCTCATACCTAGAATCAAAATTGTCTTCAAAATATTTATCCAAGTCATTATGTTTAGATATCTAAACATTATATTTGAGGCATTCCATGTAATCCTCCAGGATCTCTTCCTCCCTCTGAGACATCTTGAACAGTTCCCCCCTCTAGTCCCTTGTTCTGCAATAGTCCTGATACTTTGTCAGAAAGGTATGTTTCATATTGTCCCAGGAGGTTATGGAGTCTGCACCAAGGCCCATGAACTATACTAACATTGACCCCTTTAGGATAGCTAGAGATATTTTCAGTTTCTGAGCATTCATAGTATAATCATAGCTTCGGTACAAAATGTCAAATTATAACAAGAAGGTGTTTGGGTCTTCGCTTATCTGACCGTTAAAATTTGGAAGTGAATATAGGGGTATATTCTTCATTGGTGTTAGTCCCAAAATGTTCTCGATAGGTAAATCAAAGGTCAAAACCATGTCATTTCCATTTTCATTTTCCATGTGTCTTTTCCACAAAGTACGAAGCTTCTGCCAATCATGTCTAGCGATATCTTATGCTTTGGGGATATTCTTTGAATATTTTTTGGGGTGCCCAACAACACTCCCCTGATCCAAAATAGGGTTATCATTGGGCTCAAGAATGGGTTGGTTAGTTTATGACCTTTTATTAGGTTGATTGACTTCCATCCTGGAATCTGAATGTTCCTGATTTTTGTTGTTGGAACGCTCCATACCTTTTGTCAAATATTTATATTCGGTCTTTGTTGTTGATGTTGATGACTCTCCCCAAACAAAGGACTGAGAATCCACCCGTATTATTGTTTTAGGTTTCTGATGTACCCCCCCCTAAAGCTGATGACTCCACTTTTTTTATTAGATATTGAATATATGTTACCCATCCTTGATCAAGATTTCTTTTTCCACCAGGGTCGCTTCCTCTTCTTGTATTTTTTGGGGTCGATCGTTCCTATCTCGTTTTATTCATGCATCATAGATCTCACAATTCATCAGGATTTTTTCAGGTATTATTCTTGTTCCCTTAATAACCTCCTCGATAATGGTGCCAAAAATGTTGGTGTGATTAATTTTCTAATTAAATCATCTAATACATTCAATTGTCAACCCAAGGTAAGTCCTTTTATTACAAGGTTATTGTGCAATGTTTGTGTGGACAAAGAACTCTCCTAACACTTTTTGATAAATGAAATCCACTAATTGCGCATTCTTTGCACAACTACTGTGAACAAACCGAATCCTTATATCAAATTAAGTTGCAACCAAGTAATATGCTCAAAGGAAATTCATAAGAATTAATCGACCTTCCTTAAAACCAATTTCTAATCACTCACTACTAATGAAATCACAAAACCACTACTGAAAATAAAAGAACACATCTTTCAACAATCTTCTTTTGTAAGGGGAACACACCCTCACTGCAGCTAATTAGAACACACTCTTACAAAATTGAAATTGAAACTATTGTTGCAATTGATTGAAAACTCACACATACAGAATTGGAATAAAACACTTATTGAAATTGAATTGAGAACACATTCATGTGGAATTGAAATGAACACTTGATGCAATAAAACATGACACTTGCCAGACTGAATTATAGCACGCTTTCACAAAACAAAAATGAACTCTTTCCTGAAAAAAACTAAAAAACACTCGTACTGAATTGAAGTGAATCGCACTAGTAACAAATCAATTGTGACAACTATAACTGAAATAATTCATTCACATCAACTATTTGCACCAGGAATCGAACTAAGGAAAATAATAATAAGATGATCTAGTTATTCTAATCTAACTAATAATAATACAGGAACAAAAACCATGCTAAAGAGGAGGGCCCTTCCTCCTTAGCAGGGGAAAAATACTACAGAAACTACAACATTAAGCACTCATAAATTGATACCACAACTTTCCATATCTTTATTATTCAATCAAGAGGTGCAGATACAATTTTTGTTACACATGAAGTCCATCGACTATCCTCTATTATCCAAAAACCATCCTAGTCTAGAGCAAATATGCTCTCTCCTTTTAAACTTTCCATTTCCTCTTCTGATCTTGGAAATATTATAATTATGAACAAAATTGAGAATATTTCAATTCTCAAGTTGTTCGATGATGTCTTAATTAAGAAGATACAGAGCATACAAAATATTTTTGTAACCGATTACAACTTATGTAAATGATTTTTATAGAAATAGTTGGCCTATTTGTCCTGTTATCTTGGTGAACATCTTGTGTTCAAAACATACAATATTTGTGACTTTAAGGTAAGCCACATCATCATATACATCAATCCTTGACACATGGGTCTGTGGGTCAATGGTCTAGTCATCATCATGCAATGATCCTTCGACAGTAACAACATTCTGTAATAGTGGTGTTTTCGTATCAAGTCTTGGAGTAGCATCACCTCAGAGTAGCAACACCTTTGAGTAGCAACAATTGATCATTCTGCAAGATTCTTTAGCAATTAATCAATAGTTACCCAACACCGACATCATCCTTCCCTAAATGCAGGAAAATCTTAAAGAATCAATTCATCAAATGGCTTAACATACCAGTGAAAAAAAGGAAATTCTTGGACCATGGTAATTATGGGAAAGGTGTGAATAGAAAGGGAAAAGGCATGAGATAAGTAACAAAATGAAGGCAAAAAGGTTTCATTCCCATGACTCAACACATGGGTTCAAGTTACTTTGTCCAACAAAACCTTACAGAAACTGACCCTTTCGGCATCACCTACAAGCAGACAAAGTCTCACTCGGGGTATCTTTATGGGGACTGTAGGAACCAAGATTCTGCAGTGGTGAGGGAAAAATGGGAAACACGTTCTTTCATACCTACGGGACCCTTTCACACACTAGATCCTATATAATTTGAACTCGTTACTTCATTATATATGCATATAAGTTTATATTCACGTTGTTTAGTGGTTAAGAATACACTTGTTCCTATTGTGCATTAGATTATCAATAATATCAGCATGGATAAGCATCCATTCATATTAAGGACAAGAATTCACACAGTATAGACATGAATAATCATCCAACAACATAATTGTACAAACAGTTACCATGGTTCACACCCTTTTGGGTTACGTCCACAACAATTTTTTTCTTTATTATATTGGAGTATATTGATTGTATTTTGCGCTACAATAGAGGTGTTTTCATACAATATTCTTCACAATTGTAGTTTCCTTTCAAAACCCAAAAAATGATGATGACCTACCGCCCTCGCCTCACAAATATTTTACATATTTATATCTTTTACTTAGGTTATTTTTCCATCTCATAATGAGTCATCTACCACTCATGCTCGGTTGGCAACAACTCATTATGAGTTGGATACAACTCATGCTCGACTGGTTTTCCCGGATTTTTCACTAGTTGTCCCTTCTTATCCCCCATCTTCTTCTCTTTCCTCTCTCTTATTTTTTTATCTTTTTGATCTTCTTGATCCCGCACGCCTTTTCTCTCTCGTCTCTTCTCACTATTCTATATCCAAAACTTCCTACCCAACACCACTATTAGAAAAAATCAAATTTTATATAGTTATTCACAATTTCTATGAAAAAAAGCTAATTCAATTTCGTATGATTCACCTTTTTACACCATATTCAAATTCATTGTAAAAGTACCATATTCAAATTCATTGTTGTTTTTCCATGTTGACACTCATTAACTTGCACTCACCCAATAATTAATTTTGATGTGCTTTATTAATTAATTTCTTATTTTTCATAGTTTATGTTTTGTCATTTTAATACATTAACTATTGTAGAATTATTTTTCGCTAATTTGAATTTTTCTGCTAATTATGAATCAAATGGAAAATCATTATGTGACATTCCTATAAGTTTCCCCTTTCTACAATAGTGTAGCTTGTGCTTCCTAGGATTATCCCTATAATGGTATTTTCTATGGAATTAATTCTTAGAAGAATAAAGTTACAAAGTCATTTTTATTCACTATTTAAGAGAGTTGTCTTCTTTAAATTCATTCACATTAGATTTATTTGTTGCATTTCATATATATAAAAAAGATAAAAAACAAAATTATTTTTAAAAACATTTTTATAAAGCTCAGAAAGGATTATTTCATTTTAACTCGAAATGTTATTGTACATGAGTTTTCTCTCACATGCATATTCATTTTCTCTTGCATGCATGAGTTAGTTAATTCCACTTTGCATGCATGAGTTAGTTCACTCCACTTTGCATGTATTTAAGTCTATCATAATTGCATAACTAATTCTTATGTATTGCATTTAATTTCATTGCATTGTAAATTGATTATTCATTCTTCCTTGTATTATTATTGGATTATTTTATTATTCTCTTATTTTTTCTTCTTCTAAATTGCTATTGTGTCACTTTTTTATTGGGATTTCCCTTAACATATCCTAACAAAAATATTTTAAAACATTTTAATGATGTGTTGTTGCTTAACATGAAAGAGATGTGTAATTCCTTCCATACTCAACATGGAGTTGATAAGTTTGCATCGCACTTATAAAAATTTGATCCTCATGAAAACATGATAAATAATAAATCTACATTAATAATAATAAAAATATTAAAAAAAATTATAATAAACTAAGTAAATATAAAATCTTAATCCAAATCTTTTAACTTTAAAATAATTATGTTTAACTATATTATATTTTTAATTCCCTTTTAAAATTATAAAATATAAACCATGATCAATGAAAATTAAAATCTTGATATTTCCAGATTGTTTTAGGTTAAAGATTATAAGAAATGATGATTTTTTCAGGGGATATTTGAGGGAAATCAGGTGAGAAATTGTTGGGTTTGTAGATTTAAGTGATTATTTCTGTAGAATCCGAGTGCCCTGAAAGTTTTTAAGTATACTGAATTCATTTCTGCATTCAAAAATAGATTTTAAATAATAAAAAAATAGTGATTAATGTAAATTTATATTGCAAAATTCAAATAAAAAACCATTTAGTAGAACAACTAACCAAAACCTCTAAGATTTTGTATCAATTTTATGCTCATTCTGTTTGTACGATTTTATATCATAACAACTTCTACTTTTAGATGTACAGCAGTCTCAACAATTTATCATCATTTTGAATTTGTAAATTATCATGGCGATATTCATAAAAGAATAAATGATAACGATTTGGAATTCCTAAGTATTGACCCAAATTGAATAATATTGAATATCCATAAAATAATGTTTAAATTATAGTTGTGTAACAATCTGGAATCTCTGGATATTGCCACAAATTTAAAATAATGTAGCAATTATCACAGCTTGCCAATAATTTGGCTACAAATTTAGTTGTCACGGTCAAATTGTGGGTACGATCCGAACAAACTTACGGGCAGGTCCGTCGCCACGCCGAAATTTTGGTAACCCTGCTGGTAAACTGCCCTTTTATTCCAATGGAGATCTACCTATTTAAGAAAAAATTCTTGAAACAACAGACAGAATGGTGGTTGAAGTAAAAGTACCTCGTCTCTGAAATGCAAAAAACCAGTGTTATCCTCACAGATATTGCTTTCTCACAGGCACATATTAACAGAAATCTGATCTAACCACCACCAAGGAAATTTTGTAGCTAGTTTAACCTAAATCAATTTCCTATGCTAAACAATCATAAATTCACTTGTCCAGAGAATTGGGACCGTGGCAGTAAGACAACACAGGGCTCCACAGCCACTGCACCAAAAACTGGCTTCTGAATCCATTCAAATTGTAGCTGGCACCCGCTCTGTTCTTGAGAATTTGACCGATATACGATCCCCCGCCACCCGTCCCATATATTCCCTCACACAGATCTGCAATCTCGTTCGGAGCCGAAGGATCCCCCCCAGCATACCATCCATTGGCAAAAGGATCGGTCGACGCCTCTGCCAGTTCATGGCCAATAACGCTGATCATCCCATCCACGGCTACGTTGTTATTGGGCGATTTCAAAGGCTTGAACCCGGGCATGAACAAGGAGGCTGCGAATGGGTATGCACAGACACCGGGGCACTGCGTTCGTGAGTTCCCTACCCAGGCATATGGAAGAGTGTTCCCCACGATCGAACGGTACGTAAAATAGTGAAATCCACAGACCGCCGAACAGAAGTCCTGGACTTGTACATCGGGCGAGGTCAGCACGAGATAGAGACCGAACTTGGGATCAGTGGGCAATGGGCGACGATGGCGTGTAAGAGCGCTATTAATAACCGACTGAATGGAGAGACGAGTGAGGGATTTGCCGTGAGAATACCTGTCGTTCACCTCGGATCCCACCACCACATTCTTGCTGACGTTGGCCCCGGTCTGGTCACTGTAGAGCTGCAGGATCTTCCACCATTCGCTCACGGAGGGACTCTTGATTCTCCCGCTGGTGTCCGAGATCGAGTGCAGGAAGTTCCTTATAATAGTCTGGTCCTTGGAATTCCAGTTGCCATACCAGATTGTGTGAACGGTGATATTGGAAGTGAGAACTGGGCCTAAATAGTACTTTAGCTGGATGAGGTCTGAGGACCCTTCATTTCTCTTTGATGGCCATGGCCTCCAGGCTTCTACAGCTACACAAGCCAAAATACAGATAAAAGATAGGGCACCCAAACGGATTGAAGAACCCATTGGAAGAATTGGCAGCTGAAATCTTCAATTAGACTGGAAGCCAGGCACTGAGTATATAGTTCGATGGAAACTGACTTCCACTTTCTCAGCGCCTCCCTGTTTTATATAGCCGGATATATCTGATTTCAATGGAACTGATTTCCACTTTCACAGCATATATCGGTTTAAAATAACACTCTTTGCGCTACCTTGTAGATCTCGATCGCAGATAATGAGGATCCAAGTTCGTAAAACCTGGGAACTTGCATTTAACGCCAGCAAAGCTACTACGGACTTCGTTCCTCAGCTAAGGTCAAACCCAACATTGGAACTTCAACAGAAGGCCAGAGTTGAAGCCCAAACCCTAGAACCCACGAACGCTAGGGAGTAAACCTAATCTCATAGTAATAGGATCGTATTTCAGAGATGATGATAGTTTTCTAAGATCGAGTTCTTATTATAATCTTTATGTGAAACATAATTTAATTCTATTTAATTTTAAATCAACACAGTTACGATTCAAACTAATACATATTACTGTACCAATACAAACAATGGATGACTCAAATTAATACATAATCATGTAGGAGGAAGATATCAGTTTAGATTCATCTTAAGTTTTTATTTCTAGAGACTCATACTATTCCATGTATGATAAATCTAGAGTAAAAATGGTTGCATGCATCATAAATTTAGAGTTCAAATAGATTTATGATATTTATTTATATATATAGCTGATATTATGCATCATAAATTTAGAGTTCAAATAGATTTATGATATTTATTTATATATATAGTTGATATTGAGATATTTTACTTAAGTGGAGATTGAAATATTATTTTTGTTATTAATATTTTTTTAAATGTCACATGTCAAATCTAGGTTAGGCATTGAAGAAATTACATATCTCCTTCATAATTGAATGTAAAAAGAACCTATCAATGGAATAATATATATGTATGTGTGTGGAGATTGAATTAATATTTTTTTAAATCTCACATGTCAACTCCATTTTAGACATTGAAGGAATTACACATCTCCTTCAAAATGGGATGTAGAAAGCACCTATCATAAAGATGATTTATTCATTTTGCTCAAGTGGATTGGGTTTGTTAACTTTGAGAGGTTGATAGTTAGATGTTGTGTGATTACAAGAATCATAATGTCCTTGATTAAAATATTATATATATATATATATATATACTAACTATTCCATGTCACATGTCAACTCCATGTTAGACATTGAAGGAATTACACATCTCCTTCATAATGGGATGTAGAAAGAACTTATATATGTATATAGAGAAGTGATGAAATATATTTAAATTAAAGTGGACATTGAAATATTTTTTAGATGCCACATGTCAATTCTTATGATAAACTCCTCAAACTTGTACATAATCGAGTTGTACATAACTAACATGATGATAGTTGTAACCAATATAGATTCATCTTAACCCGGGATTTATCAAGGACCAAGAGGGATCAAATCTCTAAGTACAAACCCTATAGAAGTAATAATAGTAAATATAAATAGTAATAGTAAATTTACTAAAGTAATAATATACTAAAAGTAAAGTAAATATAATATATATAATAGTTTGTGAAATTTTTGTTTTTATTAATTGAGTCAACTTTTTTAATTGATCTTTTAATTTAGAACACTTTAAATTTTTTGAAATATTTAAAATCTAACATCACCCTAACATTTAACCATCATCCTCTTAAAATTAACAAACTCATGTTCATTCAATTTTTATGATAAACTCTTCAATCTCATACATAATCCATAATTTTTATGATGAAATATTTAAAAAAAAAAATAATTGGTTTTTTTATTCATTAATATTAAATAATTATTTTTATTTTACATCAACATCTCAAAGTGAACAAACCCAACCCACTTGATACAAAGGAATAAATCGTTTTTATCATATAACTGCTAGATTAATCTTCACACAACACATAAGAAAAAAAAAAAATTGGGATGAAATATTGAAAAAGGAAATAATTAGTTTTTTTATTCATTGATATTAAATAATTATTTTTATTTTACATCAGCATCCCAAAGTTAACAAACCCAACCCACTTGAGAAAAAGGAATAAATCCTCTTTATCATATAACAAGATTAATATTCATACAACACATAAGAAGAAAAAAATTCGGGATGAAATATTTAAAAAGGAAATAATTGGTTTTTTTTTTCATTGATATTAAATAATTATTTTTATTTTATAATTGTGGAATTAATTAAGAACATGTACTGATATACCATTGGTTCAATTATGACAATTATTGACAAAAGCAAAGGGTCACATGATTGTAGATTGCTCCATTATTTATGATGATATAAGTATGGTTTTTCACCTCAAAATCAAACACTTTTTTCTATTAACAATCATAAATTCTTAGCTTACCATAGGTTCTCATGGGACTTTTGTTCACAAGATTCTTAACCTTATGCAGGTTACATGACTAATAACTATGTAAATCATATAGGTTCTTGCGTGTGGCATCAAGATGCATATGAGAAGTATTATCCCCATTTTGTGAGATAACTAAGGAGATTATGTCTCGAGGCCATCGTGTTGTAGATATGGAGTGTCGAGAGATTACATGACCATTAGTGTCCACTTGCACAAATGGAGACCCTTCTCACCACCACACAGATCAGGACTTTCAGGATGACGTCCACCACACCTGCTAGCTTCTAGAAGGAAATAGGCCTTGCTCCATGAGGTACAAGTCAGGTATTATGGTGAGTGTCATTTCAATATTTGAGGAAATTCAGTATGTTGTATCTTAGACTTCTTTAGATTTCATGACATATGCTTGAACATTATTCTCTTTGTCATGTTTCACCTTGGTGGTTGACATTGTGCCCTAGTAAGTGGTCTTTCCTCGGGATGGGTTTGCTACTAGGAATTCCCTTGAAGAGCCATTGTACTATCCCTGACCATACTTACCACTTTTCATCATTAAACCCCACCCCCCATTTCCTTATCTCTTGGGATTTTAGGGTGTATTGACCCAAGAAGGGGTTGTCCCTGATTCTATGGGAAGAAGGGGCTAAAGGCCCAGAGGAATTTTTGTTGGGTAAAAGACAAAATCCTACTTATAAACCTTCCAGATGCTTCACCCATGGATCACCCAAGAAATAAATGAAATGCTCATCTGTAAGAAAAGGGGGACCCACAAGAATAATGATAATGAATGCTTAAAAGGTTAGTCGAAGGATAGGAGGTCTCATCATGAGTCGACCTATCATGATCATGGACATCTAGTGGTATGAAATTACCATCATCTAGTCACCAAGCCAAGGTAATGGCTCTTAATTGCATGGTTGAGAGAAAGGGGGTCTCATCATGAGTCAACCTTCTCATTTCCGCTAGGTGTTTGTGGGTGACATTGTCATTATATGGACACCAYGCCAGGACAATGGCTTCAACTTGTACTTAAATTATGAAATAAACAAAGAATGGAAAAATGATGGGTTTGGAAAAAATTTCATTGCAAACGAAGGTGCCACACACCCTCTACAAAGGCACCCATGAATGAGAACCCCGTGTATCTCTTGAACCCCATGCCCAATGAGTATTGACCCTTAACCACTTCACCCACTTTACATGGCTTAGAAAGGGGATCACTTGGGAAACACCCCTTGAACTAGGAAAGTTCTACCCAATAGGACACCTTGCCAACCGTCCCATATCCAAGCTTGGCAAGTCGCATAATGTCTCTGAGCACTTACTTTTTTGACATGGTAATCTTTGATGCACATGCTTAGGTGGCTTATTTATTGATTTGATTTACTCATCATGATATTTTGACTTGAGATCCTTGGAGGGTGTTCTTATTTGTCTTTGCATGACCTAGTTGGTGGACAATTTTGGAGTAACAAGCCTAGCTTGGGCTTCCATGGCGCTTGAATCCCATAGGTTGGATTCCAAGGGCCCACATGCCGAATGAGAGAGATGAGATTGTAGATGCCTAGAATAAATGGTGGATGATATAACATATCCCTCACATGCCAAACATTTTTCCTAGGAGAGAAAAAATGTCACCCTTGGAGGCATGACATCATTTAGGAGGGCTAGGGTTTGGTGGTGAGGTTTTTATGCATTGGCACAAGGAAGTTTTAAGGAGAATGAGTCTTTTACCACGAATAAAATGGCTTGGATGATTGACATATGTATTTGGGAAGCCTACCTATACTTCTCCAACACCAAAGACTTGGTCCTAGTTTCAAAATGTCCCCTTAAGTTAGGGTTTCTTTTTGTGTAAAAGTAAATTTTAAGTGAATTGTTTAATATTATTTGTGTAAAGGGGAACGATTAGGGTTTTTGACCCCTAATCTTGTGGTTTACCATAAAATTATGTGGACAAACTATTTTGAAGACATTTTGTATAAACAAAGATCATAAGATCTCATTTTAACACATAACTCTCCCATTTGGAGAAGTATTGGATTGAAATTTTCACTATCTTTGGTTATTTCTCTCTCTTGTGCTCTTGTTTATAGATATTTATTAGATTATTGGTTGATGGATGTGGTGTGCTAGCCTTGGAAGGATTTTCTCTATCTTTTATGGTGGTTTGTCTTAGCGTTTTTCCTGGAATTGGTAAGATTTTTCTACATTGTGTTACCATTTGTTGCTCAAGTCAAGGTTAATTTGCTAGAGCTAGGTGGGAAGTATAAGGGAATACACCCCCACCATAGTATCCATCATTTTATTCTTATATGTTATTGGTTTAACAAGGGTTTTATAAGAGAAGTATAAGGGAATACACCCTCTTAACTTAAACGCTAGCTAGAGATACTTGCCTTGGGGAGTAAGAGGATTTACACCCCCAAGGAGGTAGTACCTCTAGCTATTTCTTTGCTTAAATCCATTAACCCAATTTTTTGAAGGCACTATCCATTTACTTGTTGCATTGGAGAAATAAGTTGATGCCTTGGTAAACATGAACTTTTCAAGTTTTAATATTGTCTCTTTGGGAAAGTGTTATTTGAACCTTTGTCTCCCTTGCCTCATTGAGGCATCCCCCTTCAACCATAACTTCTTTCTTATGTTACAAAAATAAACTAAATCCATTAGGGATGCATAAAACTAACCCTATAACCCCTAATAACTCCTAAAATAACCCTAGGATTTAGCTATAATTTTTCCCTAACTTTCTACTAACCCTAGTGCACTTATCTAGCTAGTTAGAAGTGGTTTTGAGTGGATGATTTTTCTGTTGTTAAGATTTTTTTTATACATCCATAAGGTTTATAATATCACTGTAGCAAACATTTTGTTTCGACCTTACTTTTTGTGCTAAATTTACTGCTTAATCCTTGGTGAGTTGAGCTAGCTTTCAGTAGCTTTATCTCTTGCTTATTTATCATATGCTTAACACTTATATTTGCAGCATTTGTTATATTTATTGAGCTGGTATACATTACTTATCTTTGTTGTAGTTAGGGAAATAAAGATTAAATTTCTTGTTCGTCTAACATATTACATTATACACTTGGTTTTCCTTGTGTTTCGGGCAGGTTTTCACACTTGGCAGGTTACTCAACTCATTTGGAAACATTGAAACTTATCAAGACTCGTTCCCAAGCTATTCACACCATTTAGAATTGAAATCTAGGGACATCTATTCATACTTACCATTTTCCATCTCATTTCCCCCTAGGGTCACCGGGATTCCCCCCTTGAGGTGACTACCTCACCTCTAAAGTGACGAGGACACCTGCCTACGGTGAAAGTGGGTAGGTTCCCTCCTAGTTGTAACCAATTGGTGGTTGGGTTAGGATTTTACCAACCTACAACTTATTTGATAACATTTTGGCATCGTTGTCGGGGAGGACTTTGAATCCTCTTCAAAACCCTAATGACACATTGGAAATATATCCCAAATCATCTCCCCTGTATTTCCTAGCGAATCCACCCAAGGGACGTTTCCTTTCCCATTCTCTTGATGATCTATTTTTGAATCTCATTTGGAGACTCCATCTTCCCATAACCCTTCCTTCCCAAAACCTTTTCCCCCTGGGAGGTTCAAGTCTTCCAAAGTTTACCAAAGAAGGCCTCCTCTCAAGTCTCACGTTGTCAAAACCCTTTTCCATGATACCCTTCCTCTTTCCCCAATGGCTCACCCTTGGTAAAAGGACCTCTACAAACCGCTTAACATGTACATTATCCAAGGATACCCTAATGCAATGCCAAAAGAGGTAAACAAGTGGTTTCCAAAGTTCCAAGGAAACAATGTAATAATTTTTGAGGATCATATTTATGTCATGGGTCGGGACATGGACAATGAAGGTATCAAACATAAGGATGTATCCATGAGACTATTTGCTTCATCATTGACTGAAGAATCTATTTATTGGTTCAAAGGCCTCCTTGACAACCATCTCACGTCCTATGAAGATTTTGCGAACTTATTTAGGAGAAGATGGTCAAAAATGAAAGATGGTGGGATGCTTAAATCTTAGTTCAGTCAAATAAATAAAAAGGAGAATCAAATAGTGAGGTAATTAATCACTAGATTTGACAGGTTTTATAATCAAATTTCAATATAATTTTGTCCTACAACATCATCAATTTATCTCCTTTATATGAATGCTTTTGAAGGGAAATTCCACTTCATTTTGAAAGATAAGAAGCCTACATAATTGGCACAAACCAAGGAGTATAGTATTGACATCGAAGAGAATATCCTTGATTCAAAGGTGGAACCTTTTCAGTACCCATGTGCCAAGGCTAAAGAAAAGACTAAGGTTTTGGGCACCTCACATAAAATCTTGACATAAAATCTTGGTGTCCTCCATTCCAAGAACCTCACAGAGAAGATGAATTCCCTTGATGAGATGAATATTCTCCCGGCGATATTAATTTCATGGATATTATCTACGTATTCCAAGAAGAACAAGTCACACAAGAACATATCAATGAATCCAGAATACAAGGAGAAAGAGAGGGGAGACTCTATCCCTTGAATCAGTTGAGAGATGATCAGAACAAGGAATTAAGGAGAAGGGGATACTTGAACTACACTAAAATGAATAAATCTTCGACCCCTCCACCACATCTTGACACTCCTCTTCCAGAGAAGGTGGTCCCACCACGTCCACCTCCCATACATGAGTTTCTTCCTAATCCAACTCTTGCAGACGAGATTCAGTTGAATATAGGCATTGCAAATATGTTTGAAAAAATGAATATGATGGTTCCAGTGACAGAGATGTGAAATATCCCTTATTTGAAAGGGGAAATCTTGAATATATTACAGGTACCGACTAAGAATGAATACCCTCCTATCATTTTGAATACTATGTACCTCGATCGGAAAAAGGACAAGAATCCTCCCTTCTATCTATCATTAGGCATGAATGGCCTCCGCTTGAACAATTGCATGATTGATTATGAGGCCTCGATGAATGTTATAGMATTGAAGGTGATGGAACAAATTGGTTTGAAAACAACTCGACCTTATGGTAATGTATGTGGTATTGATTAAAAAAAGTTCAAGGTTTTTGGGGTATGTGAGGACGTTGAGGTTTTTCTGATTGATTTTCCACATATCAGYCCCCTCATGGACATAGTAGTGATTGATGTTMTTGATGCCTAGGGGATGCTCTTATCCAGGACCTGGTCTTCTACCCTTGGGATTTTCATTAGCATGAGCCTTACCCATGCATACATCCCCATGGTTGATGGCACCTATGAGATCTTTCACAACATGGAGAAGAAGAATAAACATGTCATGGATATTACTGGCCATGAACGTGATTGTGATGTACCTCCATATATTATTGAGTATGATCCGTATGAGTTTCCTTTCATACTGGAAGACTCCATAGAGAGGTTTCTCCCATGGACAGATGAGTAAAGAGAGAAACTTACAAACTACCAAGGGAAATAAACAAGGTCTATCCGGATTTTGAAGAAAGAAGATGAAGAACGATAGGAAACTGTCAAAGGGATGGTCATCATGGAGCCTCCTTCATATTCACACATTGAGACTACACCTTGCATCAATTTCAATGAAGGAAATATTGTGCTCATGTGGGAAAAAATAAAGGGCAAGCCCGGATATGACCAAAGAGATAACAGCTCATGGATTGGCCCTTACATTATTAAGAAGAATTATGATAAATAAATGTACTATCTGGCAGCCTTGGATGGGAGAAAGATTCCATTAATAGAGGATGGATCTCTTCTCCGACCTTATGTTTAGGTCACGTGACTTCTTCAAGGCCCGTGCCCTAGGTAAGTAGGTAAGTCATATTTATTTCCCTGCATTTGCATCTTGATTTCTCATATTAGTTTAGATGAATTTCATTTTCATTTTTCTCTACTTGAATATTGATTTCATGCTTAGTTTAGAGAATTTTTTTAAAAAGTCAAAAAAAAAAACATCTAGATTAGCTTTCATTTTTTTATTTTTATGTATATGGATGGAGGGTGATAACACCACCCTATATGCTCTGATGATTTTATATGATTTTTTGAAAGCATAGGTCTACCAGGAGACATTGTGGTTCTCATGCACTCTACGATGAGAAAATGTCTCCAAGTAGGAGCCAGATGTTATCCCCATTTTGTGGGATAACTAAGGAGATTATGTCTCGAGGCCCTCAGGTTGTAGATATGGAGTGTTGAGATATTACATGACCAACAATGTCCAATTTCACAGATGGAGGCCCTTCTCACCACCACACATGTTAGGAATTTTTGGATGGCATCCACCACACCCGTTGGCTTCCGGAAGGAAATAGGCCTTTCTCTATGAGGTACAAGTCATGTATTATGGTGAGTTTCATTTCAATATTTGAGGCATTTCAGTATGTTTTATCTTATACTACTTTATATTTCATGACATATGCTTGGACATTATTCCCTTTTCCTTGTTTCACCTTGGTGGTTGGCATTGTGCCCTAGTAAGTGGTATTTCCTCGGTATGGGTTTGATACGAGGAATTCTCTTGCAGAGCCATCATACCATTCTTGATCATACTTACCACTTTTCATCATTAAAACCCCCATATTTCCTTATCTCTTGGGATTTTAGCATGTATTGACCCAAGAAGGGGTTACCCCTCATTCTATAGGAAGAAGGGGATGAAGACCCAGAGAGATTGTTGTTGGGTAAAATATAAAATCCTACTTAGAAACATTCCAGATGCTTTGCCCAGAAATCACCCAAGAAAGCAATGAAATGCTTATCTGTAAGAAAACCAAGACCCACAAGAATAATGATTATGTATTCTTAAAAGGTTAGTTGAATGATAAGAGGTCTCATCACGGGTCATCCTATCATGATCATGGATATCTAGTGGTATGATATTACCATCATCTGGTCACCAAGCTAGGGTAATGGCTATTAGTTTCATGGTTGAGAGAAAGGGGGTCTAATCATGAGCCAACATTCTCATTTTTGCTAGGTTTTTGTGGGTGACACTCTCATTATATGGACACCATTCCAAGACAATGGCCTTCAACTTGTCCTTAAATTATTAAATAAAGAAAGAATGGGAAAATGATGGGCTTRGAAAAATTTGCATTGCAAACGAAGCTGCCACACACCCTATACAAAGGCACCCATGAATGAGACACTACAACCCCTTGTATGTCATGAAACCCATGCCCAATGAGTATTGACCCTTAACCACTTCACCCACTTTAGATGCCTTAKAAAGGGGATTTCTTGGGAAACACTCTTTGACCTAGGAAAGGTCTACCCAATAGGACAACTTGTCAACCCTCCCATATCCAAGTTTGGAAAGTCACATAATGTCTTTGAGCACTTACTTGTTCGACATGGTAATATTTGATGCACATGATTAGGTGGCTGATTTATTGATTTGATTTACTCATCATGATATTTTGACTTTATATCCTTGGAGGGCATGTTTATTTGTCTTTGAAGGACCTAGTTGGTGGACAGTTTTGGAGGAACAAGCCTAGCTTGGGCTTCCATGGGGCTTGAATCCCACAGGTTGGATGTCAAGGGCCTGCATGTTGGATGAGAGAGATGAGACTTCAAAGGCCTAGAATACATGGTGGACAACATAACATAGCCCTCATATGCCAAACATTTTTCCTAGCAGAGTAAAAACGTCACCCTTGGAGGCATGACGTCATTTAGGAGGACTAGGGTTTGGTGGTGAGGTTCTTATGCATTGGAAAAAGGATATTTTGAGGATAATGAGGCTTTGACCATGAAGAAAATGACTTGTATTATTGACATATGAATTTTGGAAGCCTACATACACTTCTCCAACACCAATGACTTTCTCCTAGTGTCAAAATTTCCCCTAGAGTGGTGGCATCACCTTAAGTTAAGGTTTCTTTTTGTGTAAAAGTAAATTTTAAGTGAATTGTTTAATATTATTTTTGTAAAGGGGAAATATTAGGGTTTTTGACCCCTATTCTTGTGGTTTACCCTAAAATTATGTGGACAAACTATTTTGTATAAATAGAGATCATAAGATCTCATTTTAACACATAACTCTCTCGTTTGGAGAAGTATTGGACTGGAATTTTCATTATCTTTGGCTAGTTCTCTCTCTTGTTCTCTTGTTTATGGATATTTCTTGGATTATTGGTTGATGGATGTGATGATATAGCCTTGGAAGGCATTTCTCTAGATTTTATGGTGTTTTGTTTAGATTTTTTCCTTGAATTGGTAAGACTTTTCTACATTGTGCCATCATTTGTTGCTCAAGTCAAGGTTAATTTGATAGAGCTAGGTGGGAAGTATAAGGGTGTACACCCCCAACATATTCTCCATATTTTATGCTTATATGTTATTGGTTTAACGAGGATTTTCTAAGAGAAGTATATGTTATAGGAAAATTCCCCTGCAGACAGGTGAATATCCTCTTGGATTCTAGACCCCTAATACCAAGACAGAAACATAAAAATGGACACTAACATCCCTTTGAATTCAATTACCTAATTAGAAAAATAAAGATAAGGAATAAAGTGTGATGCACTTTATTCTGGTGTTTGTCCTCGCTGCTCCAATTTGAGCCTTATATCCAAACTCGTTCACACAACTTGATACCTGCAAACCACAGACAACAAAGAGACACAAGGAAAATCCTATTCTAGCATACTATATTAAATGAATTCATCTATAGTAGACAAACATATGTAAAGATACATAAACTAGAAGGAAATAGGCCAAGCATATATTAATGAGAACATTAAAAAGACACTTACAATCTGTAGATGCAGTTGCAACAGCCTCTCCAAGTCATCCTCGTTCATCCCTTGCACGATGCTCCCAATATCATAAGTTTGATATCCAAAATATTCCTCCCAAGATCATAAGTTTGATACCTCAAATATTCCTCTCTTCTCCATGGAAATCCCTCATTATATAGGATTTGGAGGCTTTAACCACCATGGAGAGGATCACTCATCAGATCCACTAAAATGGGATCTCCAAGATATTTAGGGAGAAAATGTCTCTTAAGGATTTTAGGGAGGAAATATCTCTCAAGGATTTTAAGGAGGAAATATTTCAACCATCCATAAGATCCTCAACCTCCCCTTAAAAATAGTGTTATGGAAAAAATCGGTAAGTGTAGACACAAACTAATCTCCCTAACTTCCACAGAAAGCTAGAACAAAACAAGACAGAATACAAAATTCACCTTAGACTTCATTGTCATATAAACTAGTTTAGAGAGGGACAAGTGACATACATTTTAAATGGCGCTTGATCCTCGCTAGTGTCGTCCTTGTCGCTCCATATTTGGATTTTTGGGATGGTGAACCTGTTTAAGAAGCACAAACCAACAAAGAGAGAGAAAAAATATATGTATATTCCAATGAATTCTATGTATAAGATCAAGGAGTTATATAATAAAAGTCAAAACACCTTTATAGGGAAGAAATGTATTGCTGCATTATATTAAAATGGAAGTGGATAATACAACCCATGCCTTGATGTTGCAAGGTCCCTTCCAATGTCTCTTTTATCCAACACACACACCTTTTCTCCAATGCCTTTGATGAAGAAGATCCACAATCTGACTTAGAGAGCTAAAGAAAATCTATCTCAAGTATAATCTATAGCAGAATTCCTCATACATAAACCATCCTTAGCCTTTTCCATAAGAGATCCCTCTTTATATAGGGTGAAATAGGGATGGATGAGGATATTAGGATGATCCCACTAAATCAGATAAGCAAGTAAGATCCAAACCAATCAGAAGCCACCTCATATTCTAGAAGATTCCCTTTTAGAACCTTCATGAATTTCACTTTTACTCTTGTTTAAGAATCATCTCACCCTATGCACAAGCAGCATGCGATGACGTCACATCCCAGTGTGGTGCAGTGTGCGACGATCAATCATCATCGCACCCCAAGTATAGAGCAGGGTGCGATGACCTCATTTGACATAGTTTTTAAGGAAGAAAAGATAATCCACTTTTCTCATGGATAAAGTCTCTTTTAATGTTTCCAGGGAACATGGAAGTGAGTTGTACACATGTTTTCAGTTGATCACTAGGGTGACCAAAATAATGTGTAATAGAATTCCCCCCAAAGTATGAAGTTGGAACTTGTGACAACTGAAAAAATTTGTAGAATGTGTGTGTCGAAAGCAAGGAGCTCATCAGTCGAAAACCTGCAAACAATCAAGCATTTTCATAATAACACACCATCTTCTGAGGTAGGCATTCCCATACTCAAACTACAAGTGACTCTAATCATAAGTGTCAAGTGAGTCATGGACACTAACCATACACTATGGATCCATGTCATCATGATTCGGCATAGCCACCAGAAATACAATGTGGATCTATGCGCTTTAAAGAATTCAAATTCGGACTTAGCCACGAGACATACACAGTGGATCTATGTGTTAGTACAAACTTATAATTACTTCGTCGCAACCTGGACCAATATGGTGAGATCTAGGGTCTTCATTTCCATCGTCTCTAAGTAAGAATCTAGCCATGTGATTACAGGTGTTGAAGTCGAACATGGTAGAAACCACTTGATTATCGGTCATTAATGAAAATCATTAAAAAGTATGAGGGAAATCACCAATGATGTCAATGACTCCCAAGGTACTCTAGTACAATCCAATGAGTGTGAATAAATGAGTTGAAGTTGAACACTCGATGGAATCTTCCAATTAGGGGTCACTGATGTGAACACACTGTTGAAAGTGAAGAGACCTGCCATTGAGGCATGCAGGCTCCAAGGTACTAAATTATTTCTAAGTCTTGTTCCCAGATAATGAGTTGAAGTCGACAGGAAAAGACTCGTCACAGGAGGGCCTTAATTTACCCCCCATCAATGACACAAAATATGTAACATATTTGAAGTAGATCAGAGTATGAAGTGTTTTAGAACTAACTCAAGGAAGGCTGACATGGTAGAAAATTTTAGAACTCCAGATGGTCGACTTGATATAAGGCTTGTTTAGGTTGGACTTCTCTTGAACATATGAACGACACGAAAATTGTCTTGGCAACATTGACTCAAGCAGGACCGAACATATGGACTGTGGATGGTCAAATGAGAGACAAATGGATTTCCCAGCCCGAATATAGTGATGAAGGGGGGTTTCATGTTCAATAATGACTTTACTTCCACTAACACAAATACAGACGCATTTCTTTCCCAATTTCCCCCCACCATTTCTAGCAAGTGCCTCTTTATTTTTAAGCAAGCTTGAGGAGGATAACATATGCTTGTAATATAATCTCATCCTTCAGATGAGTCCCTTGAGTATTTTTAACGAAAACTAAGAAGGAGTGGTTTGGTCCCATATGGGCTTTTCGATGTTTGTTTTGCGAGTCCAAGGAAAGAAAAATCAGGGGGTTTTCATGTTTAGAGAGTCTGAAAAACACTTGAAGAGAACTCCATAATGTCTTTTTTCATAACTTAGTCTGACGAGACCAAAAAAGATATAATCTACCGTGCATCAAATGTTTCTTCAAATACTTTTATGAGCATGAAAAGAACAAGGTCGCTCGACTATCTTTTCGTATTTAGGGAGCTTGAAAAGAGCTTAAAGGATACTTCGTAGAGTTTGTTTTTCGTATTACCAATGCAAGTATGAAAAAATGATAAAAGGTTACTCGATTGCATTCTCATGGTTTCACAAGCGCGAGAAAGAATTAACATTGTGATCAAAGTTTTTCCTAAAAAATCCTAAAAGCATATGTATATAAGAAAAACACACAAAAACAACCAAAAATGGTGGATCCCTATTAAACGGCTCATCCTTAGATCTTTCAATCTGTAATAAAAAATACTTTTCAAAGTTGGTTAGACTTTAGGGCATAGGTAAAATATAAAAAATAATTTAATTTGCAATTAAATATGGTAAAAAGTAATAAAATAGGTCAAAACAACCCATTTACAATTTCATTTTGCAATTTCACCTAAATAGTGCCCAAAACTGTCTTTTTCACCCAAATTTCAAGCATCGATTCTCAAGCACCTGGTGGACCATTTCGCAAACCGATTCCATCAAAAAGGTAGTCTCTTCCTCCCTTATCTTTTCATGGTTTAAATTTTCATTTTTATTGGTTAAATTTTGATTTTAGGTCAATTTTTTGGGGCTACCTACGCGTTGAGATCGTCGCAGGTCCGCAGTATCATGAACTGCAACGATCTGACATCGTCACAAGGGACCCAAAGACAGGGTGCGACGATGTTTCTCTGCATAAAAGCAAAGCTCTGTGACGATCGCAATTTAATTTTTGAAAAGATGAAATGAGTTAGGAAAACTTCCAAGAAATGATTTTTTATGATTCTAATCTTCTTTTGATGTTACTTGGCAGGTTTTCCTCAGTCAAAATGCTCGAGTGGAGAGAACAGGAGCATGAGGAAGAATATTATTTTTTCAGGAATGACCCGAGCACAGTTATGGCACTTCGTGAGTGTGGTTTACTCAAGTTCTTCAAAATCCAAGGCATGAGAGCCCAACTGAGATTGCTAGAGTATCTGGTCCACATGTGGGATGTAAACGAAMAAGCCTTCCACATGGGTGTGCATACACTCACCTTGGAGATAGACAATATTTACTTTATGATGGGGTTATCTCATTGAGGCTCTTGGGTATCACTCACGGGAAGAAGGGGTGGGGGAGAACCCATGGATTACTATGTTGCACACCACTACGTGCCAGTTATGGAAAAGCATAGTGGCAAGTTTTCCATTAGATATGTTCAAGATCTACCATTGCGAACTATCATTTATAACATTACTCGAATGGTAGGGAGTGTGGCTCTCCACTTGGATTTGAAAACCCACTTTCAGTACATCATAGAGTGCATGGAGCCAAGGGTCTTCAACTGGTGCAAGGGTGTCTTGAAGAGAATGAAAAATCAACTGACAAAGTGTCATGATGGTCAGTTGAAACAGTTTGGTTACGGATCCATTTTAGTGTTCTTATTCCTAGAGAGGGTCCATGTCTTACATTTATAGGTGGAGTGGGGAATACCTGCTCCACAAGATCCACAAATGAAACGATGTGTGGATTTGATGGCTCGTCATAGTGGCGTGTATGTCGTCAAGTATGACAAAGTTTTCTTCCAGTTGTTGAGAAATCAGCTAATCATGGTGGAGGCCTATTCTTACATTAGGACGGACTTCCATGGGGATCCTAACTTATATCTTCCTAAGGGATCTCAGTGGGGAGACATAGGTAAGAAGCAATTTTTCATTATATGATGTTTTTGATATTTTAATTATAAAAGGTTTTTGTCATTTATCCAATACTAATCAATTTCTCTCAATAATGCAGATGTGGTTCCCTATCATCCTCCGAGATATTCTCCCATTCATAGGCGAGGAGAGAGAGAGATCTTGTGGCATGAGCGGTTGTTTCACATATGGAGGTGATTGAGCATAACCTAGAGGGGTGAATTGTGAACATCCTTGATGCCATGGTGGATGAAGTTCCTCAGCACTATCAACGCCATACAGTTGGCGTATATGCATCTATTGGTTGACTTATCCATAGAGGCACAGGAATTTTTTTTTTACAATGAGCATCATCCTTGATTCTTTTGTACATGAAGCCATGAGCTTCACTATTTTGATAGTTTGGTCCTTGGACAAACACTTTTTGCAACTTTTGTCATATTAATATAAAGTTCCTACTGGCTTACTTGTCTTTTTAAAATGTGTGTTTGGGTTTATAAATGTCTCAAATGTCTATCTAACACATAATTAGCCAATGCATTTGTCAATGTGTTTAGATATCTAGGAATATGTTNTTTTGTCATATTAATATAAAGTTCCTACTGGCTTACTTGTCTTTTTAAAATGTGTGTTTGGGTTTATAAATGTCTCAAATGTCTATCTAACACATAATTAGCCAATGCATTTGTCAATGTGTTTAGATATCTAGGAATATGTTGATACTTTATATAATCAAAATTTATTTCCAAGAGGCGAATATGTAAGTATACTTGTAACAAAGTAGGACTTCAGATAGAATAAATGTTACTCAAATGAAGTACTTCTAACTGTGAATCAAGTTGTACAATAAGAGGACATATTCCAAATGAAATGGCATTAGTTAATAACTCAATAAATGCACTATATTCTGCAATATTATTCATTTCACAACCAAGGCAAACACCATGTAGACTGATCAACTCATTCGTAGGTGCATAGATTTCTCATGCAACAGACGCTAGGTTTTGAGTACTGCGACTATCACCATCAACAAATCTGATATAGGGTAGTGAAGACAATGACATCTAGAAACCAAGCACAATGCAAGGTAAGAAGCTAAAAGGAAGAACAAAAAGCAAAAAAATCACACTCAAGTATCATACACTAAAAATATAAAGCACTCATGCAAAAATAGTTTAAGCATATTACTTCTTCAATTAAATCCCATTTTTGGGTTTACTCAAAGGAATTCCTTCATAATCTACCAGATCATAAGCCCCTTTCTCCAACACTCGTTTCACGATATAAGGGCCATGCCAAATGGGCTCGAATTTATCAGCCCCTAATAAGTCATGATTATGTTCGTAAAGGAGAAAAAAATCACCCTCATAAAAAATAAGTGGTTTGACATGCTTGTCATACTGATCTTTGACATGCTTTTTCTGAGTTTCAATGACTAAGACAGCATCACGGCGAGTCTCGTCTAATTGCATCAAATACAAGAGACGTTCTTCTTCAGCTGAGGTGTTAGGGAGAAGTTCGACAACTAGTTTCAAATATGGGATTTCACATTCAATCGGAAGAATAGCTTCGATAACATATACTAATTGAAAAGGTGTGAATCTCGTGGTAGATTGAACGTATGTTCGATAGGCCCATACTTCTGAGAAGAGCATTGTGTGCCAGATTGACTTGTGAATCCCTACCATCCATCGAAGCATAGTAGTGAGGACTTTATTAACTACTTCAACCTGGCTATTGGCCTATGGATAGTAAGGTGTTGAGTTTTCATGTCAAAGACCCAACTTCTTGGTAAGTTCAAACATCTTGAAATTGTGAAAATGAATACCATGTTCAGTGACGATATCTTGAGGGACACCAAATCTAGTAACGATATGATTGAATATGAATAACGATGCAGTTTTCCCAGTATTATCAAATGTAGGAATCGCCTCGACCCATTTAGTGAAATAATATACGGCTACGATAATGTATCCATGTCCCCGGCCGAGTGAGGATTACATGTCATGAATTCAATGCCCCATTTAGCAAATGGACCAACGAAAATTGTAGGGTAAAGAGGATCAGGATGAGATCGGATCGTATTGTTATATGTTTGACAAGTGTGGCACTTATGAACGGAAGTAATGCAATATTTAAACAACAAAGGCCAGAAGTAACCATATCGCAATATCTTTTGGGAAGTGGCATACCCAGACATACGACCGCCACATGATCTGGAGTGACATTCTTTCAAATATTTATTAACTTTATCATAGGTTAGACAATGTCGAAATATGGAATCAATATCACGACGGTAAGGATATCACCAAGGCTAATGTATTGAAAGGCTTGATACAGTATACGACGATGATATACACTAGAAATATTGGGCTGGAAATTTTGGGTTTGGAGATAAATGATGATGTCTCCATACCCTATGTCATATGAATTGATCATAAAGAGAGACTCGTTAGGAAAGGAATCCTCTGCCACAGTTTCAAATGGATCAGGAGACGTATCTAAGAGAGAATGAAGAGAAGGAGTTGTCGATTGAATAGCTTGATAATCCAATTCTACTGGACTTAAAGGAATTTGGTCGTTGTAACGAAGACAGTCGTCAGAGCTAGGTATTATCCACAGGTCATAAGACTCAGGGGTTTCACCAATAGTGGTCGATATCATGTTAATTGAAGCGACAAAAGGAGGAGGAATATCAGGTGGTGGAATGGAGAAAGTACCCATTAATGAAGAATCATTTAGAAGACCCACACCGACATTCTCATAACCAGGAGGTGTTTTCACAATGAAAGGTACGTTACTAGTACGTGAATCAGAATTAAAGAAGGCAAGTTGATTGACAGTAACAAATTTTCCTTGGTGCATGAAACATAGCACACGAAAAAGAGTAGAAGCAGTTGCACGCATGGAATCAATCCAACTACGGATAAGTAGAAGGTTATAATCGAGAGGTGCATCAAAGACCTCAACCTCAACAGTAACCAATTTGTCTTCTAACGTAATATATAACGAAGGAAGAACACCATAATTTTTAAACCCTGTACCATTAAAATATTTTAGAGTATTGTGTGACTCAGTAAGGGCAGGAGAGCCAATGGCTTTCCAGCAAGTGATGGACATGACGCAAGTCGAGGCTCCTTCATCAATAATGGTTCGAAAAATGTTATTATTTTGCACCATGACTTGTATTTGAAACGCTAATTGAGGAGGAAGCCTTGGAATGTGATCTTCCAAGTCAAATATTATCAAGTTCATATCGGTAGGATCAATTCCACCAATAGAATTTAACAGTGCCTTTCGTTGCATAGGAAAACTTTGAAGGACTTCGAGAGCCTACATTATAGAAGGTGCATGTGAAATATCTCCTACAATATTGTATTTTTGAGTGGCATGTGTGTGAGGGTTAAATGATGACTTACGAACAACGCCCTTGGGAGGAGGACGAAGAACTATATCTAGACTCGGTCATTCGATATGAAGAGGATTGTTGGGAGGTGAAGTTGATGGAGGAGGTTGAACCAATGGATGTGGTGAATCGTCAACTTTCTCTTTTGAAGGAGAATAATATTTGGCTCGAGTAGCGACTGCAACTTTGCTCTTCTTGGAGTCACCAGTACGCATAAGTACATAAGATGTGGTAGAGTGAGAAGGTTGGTAATGAATGACCAATTGGGC
>SNQJ01S0116166.1:2490-18530 GCA_010110895.2 Picea sitchensis | reverse complement strand
AGAGGGGGTACCCCCCCTCTGCACTCCCCCGCGTGGAAGAGTGTACATACTTCTGGGGTGTAAATACTTCATGGGATATAAACACGGCTGAAAGCAAGGACCTCTAAATCAAGAAGATAATTAGGCTCCACAACCAACACCAACGATGGAATCAAGTCGATCACTTGATCAACCAATGATAGGTTAGGAGAAAAATTACAATAACTAGTTGGTAGTTGTTGTTGGACAACAATAATCTCTTCCAACAATTTTGAGGCTTCATCTCTATGAGAGAAAAGGTGATTTTTATGACTCCCCTTAAATAACCTACAAGGAAATTTGACTCTAATTTTCTTTTCCCCAACCTTACTTTCACTAGTTGATGGTTTGTGACTAGCATGATGTCTGACAACTGATGACACGGGTTATTGAGAACCCATAGACAACACTTCTTAGACCTTTGGTAAACCATGGAAATCTCTAAGAGGATGGTCACCCTTACAAATCCTACAAGGGTAATAGGTTGATTGCTTCCAACATGTCCTGCAGTGGTTGGAAGTTTGTACCTTTGCTTATTTTTATTCTTCTTATTCTTCCTTTTCTTCTTCTTCTTATCCTCCAAGTTACTAGTAGCAAGGCTTTCACTAGGTGAGGAAGAGGAAAGGGAAGAAGACACAACATGCGAATAGTTAAAAGGGTCAATATGAGGTTGACATCCTGGAGATGGAGGGATTGCATACGAAGCATCGGGTGCATTCAGGATCACCAAAGTGGAAAATAACCATATCGGTAATCCAATAGTGAATCCGGGTAGACTCAAAGTAGAAATATAATGAGGACCAATGTTTCGAAAAGAAGAAAAAATAAAAGGTTCCCCAGGAAAAGGGGACCCTTGGTTGGTAGACTCTAAAACTAATACCATAGAAACCAAATAAACCTAAGTTCTGCTACATCAAAGTGCACACACTACCAAAGTCCCTAAAATATAATATAAAGCAAACAAAAGAGGTAGGGATCTTCCGGAGATGGGATATGAGGCTTTCAATGATCATATGAGAAGTATTTACCTCAATATCCACTTACACCCCTACCCAGTGCAAGTAACCCTCGCTTCATAGGGACACCATATAGGGGTAATGAAAGTGTGATGCAACATCTTCCCCAGGTACTGAAAGGAACCTTTTGAAGAAGGAACCCCCCTTGTAGTCACCCATGTAGAATCTTAGGAAAATAAACTATGTTTACAAATTTCAAAATGAATGGTCAGGTGAGTAATTAGTCGATAGTGAAGACTAAGAAAATGGAACAAGTAATGGTGGACACAAATCCAATACCCAAATACTAATAAGAAGTGGTGTCACCCCTAGAACCTACCACTCTTCAATGCTCCAAAACTTGTTGTAGTCCCACTAGGAAAACGAAAGACAAGAGATCTCAAATTGTCACTTCACTTGACCTCATGCTTAACTCCCATGTAAGAGGAGCTCTCCCAAAAAATTACAGTTTTTACTACTTGGATTTCAACACTCTCTAGTATTTTGCAATTTTGTTTAAGTGGGCTTTGATAATTTTCTCTCCAACCTACAACCAAGGCCCTAAAATCCTAGAGTTGTGATCGTTTTCTAATAAAGAAAATATCTAGTTGATTTTAGATTATGCACTTGTTCCTTTTATGGTTTTTTGTTACTCAAAAGGGATTGTGGATGAAAATTGATGATGATTTTTTATACTTGACTCCAAAAATACTTCAAAAGAAAATATGAATTCAATGCAATTTGTAACTTTTGATGAAGGCTATCTATAGAAAGGAGCAAGGGGTTTCAAGAAAAGAAACAATTACAACTTTAAAAGAAAGAAACATAAATTACTCTTTGAATGCAAAAGGTGCCCAATACATGAGTCCCAAAAATTATAGGATACACGATTAAAAAATGCCAAAAGCCATGCAATTTTTCACTCTTAAAATGCAAGCTCAAAACATTTCACCTACACACTAGAATGCAATCAATTTCTCTTTTTTTGAACTAATATGAAATACAATCAAATGAACCTTCTTAATGTTTCTTTACTTTCAAATGAAAATAAAGAGTTCAAAGTTGATATATAAATGAACACTAAGCATAAATAAAATTCAAATAAAGACACATTCACAAGCTCAAGGGAGTCAAACACAAAAAATGGATTTTCACACTAATTCAAGTAAGAAATAAATCACTCTTAAAAATACTTTAAAATAAACAAATACGTTATCAATTGATGTTGAAACAAAGCCTCAAAGATTCATAATTAACTTAATGAATCAACAATTTCCAAAAAGAAAACAAAAATGGCAGGGCTTGATGCACCATATGTCTCCAAGTTAATGAAACAAACTTTCAAAATGAACAAGTAAAAGAATGTTCTCAGTGAGAAAATATAGAATTTTGATGATTGTATAATCACCAAGACCCAGAGCTATTGGCAGCCAAATCTATATCCAAGGATTCAGATTAAGATTGAAGGTCTTATGACCTTTTCACAAATTGACCCAAGACAATAGATTACCAAAAGAAAAACGAATGATATGAACAACCTTCTCAATCAAACAAAATACCAAGAAATCCAACAAGAAATTGAGGTCTAACTCTGAGTCAAAAATCCAAGAAACGGAGAATAAAAAGACCAAAAATCAGTGCAGAAACAAGGGTGACGCTCTAGTCACTAAGGGGACAAAGCATTACTGAAATAGTGACACTCCCAAATATTCTTCCAAGGAGCATCAATGATGCTCTATAAGGAACTAGGGGGAAGTGTCACTACTAAAACGTGCTCCAAAATAACTGAAAATTATCCTAGAAACAATAGAAATCTAATCAAAGATATTGTAAGCTATCTAGTGAAGATGAAAATCCAAAATAAATTCAATCAAAACATACATTCATCAATCAAAACAAAAAAATATGGTAGGGATAAAAAACATGGAAACATTGGTTCCCTAATGGAGTCACCAATTTTTGTTGTGAGAAATGTTACCCTGTAGACAGGTTAAGCTCCCCTTAGACTAGTTTTCTTCAGCTAAGAAAAAATAGATAAAGTGGACACTAACATCCCTTGATCCTGCCTATTTACACATGAAAAAAATAAGAGAGAAAGGAGAAGAGAGTGGAACTTTTTCAGAGGTTTTCCTCATGGCTCCTTGTTGCTCCAGCATTGGATCCATTCCTAGCTCAATCACGATATCCCTACACTTAAATATAAGGATCTTCCTCTTCTACTACTTGCACAAGGTTATATAAAACCAAATCTAACTACATGAAAAAAACATGATATTCATATAAAAACTTAAAGGAAACATGAGTATGGGAATAGACGAAGCTTATATTAATGGGAAACAAAGGGAAAAACTTACAATCACCTTGATAGGATGCATATATTCCTCCATGCTTCCCGTTTCCATCCCCACTCTTGAATGTCTTAAGATAAGAATTATTATTCCATTATGGATTCTCCTCCCCTTTTCACTTTGGAATGCACTCATTATATAGGGGTTGAAGGGTTAACCACCATGGAGAAGACCACTCACTAAACCCACTAAATTAGGATCTACAAGATTTTTAGGGAGAAAATATCTCTCAAGGATTTTAGGGAGAAAATATCTCTCAAGGATTTTAAGGAGGAAATATCTCTCAATATCCATCGAATTAGAATATTGGTTTGAGAGAATCTCTCAACCATCCATGAGATTCTCAACTTCTCCTTGAGATTAGAAACTAAATGTGAGGTGGATTCTCACACTAAATTAATTTCCTTTTTTCAATAAAAATGAATAATACATCTTCACATAGTATTTTTACCCTCATATGATAAATTTCTCTCCTAAAATTTTTAGGTATTATGAAAAACACTCCCTCACTAAAGTGTGACAAGCTCACACTTAGTAGTGTGGGAATTTGGTGTGGAACAATAGGCTATTTACACACCACAAAGAAAATTAAAGCCTTCAATTGAACTTTCTAGGATTGCATGTCATATCCATCAAGACTCACTTCAATCATGTTAAAAACGTTTTGGTAGTCACATAACCCCTAAAAATTCATAAATTTAATATCTTAGTGGCTCATGCCCAAGGAGACCCTAAAGTGGTGAAGTGGTCATGTACAAACTAACTTGATACTTCCATTTATTAAAATTCGGTCTTTTAACCCTCCTCTAGGTCTACTTAGGGACATGGGTTCCCATGACTAAAAGAGGAGAATTCACATGGGAAGCAACTCAAATTGAGGCTTCAATTTAGCTTATAGATAGAAACCATGACCAATCATTTATAATAATAAATTTAGCGAAAGGTTTCAATGGAGAAACTATACCAAATAACAAGGAATATATTTCTTCCACTATGTTATCTATTTTTTACTTTCTCTCATGTTATTCATTTCCCCTTCAAAGTAACCATTAAAAAGGGGAAATGTTATCCAACTTTGTCGAAGATTGAGAATGAGTCTAATTGAAGGTTAAAAGGACCTTCCATCAAAGAATATTGGAGCTCATATACTACAAGACCTCTCCTTAAGTGATTTAGTGTATGGTTTATTTACAATTCCATTGGAATAAATCATTTGTTACTTCTTCCTTAATAAATTCCATTTCAATGTTATTTAAATCGTTGAATATATTATTTAATTCTTTTGTATCTATCACATGTGCTAGAGGACAGTTTATCTAGTTATATTTTGTCCCTTACCTTTCATTGTTTTCCCTGACTCTCAAAACAAGGTTTTTAGCAGTCCATTATATGAAATCCACTATATTAAGTTGATGGATTAAGTTGATGGATACACTCGGGACTATGAGTCCATTAAAAGGACCTTCCATCAAAGAATATTGGAGCTCATATACTACAAGACCTCTCCTTAAGTGATTTAGTGTATGGTTTATTTACAATTCCATTGGAATAAATCATTTGTTACTTCTTCCTTAATAAATTCCATTTCAATGTTATGTAAATCGTTGAATATATTATTTAATTCTTTTGTATCTATCACATGTGCTAGAGGATAGTTTATCTAGTTATATTTTGTCCCTTACCTTTCATTGTTTTCCCTGACTCTCAAAACAAGGTTTTTAGCACTCCATTATATGAAATCCACTATATTAAGTTGATGGATACACTCGGGACTATGAGTCCATTAATCCAACTCTTGGTTGTATTGGCTTGATTTATAATTTTTAGTAGTTTATAGTTGTGGTTTATCTTATGTTATTTCCATAAACAACATATGGAAAGGCTCTACCTTACAAAAATTTGAATTTCTTACTTTCCCAACTTTTCACACCATTGTGATTGCCTTTTTCACACCCTTTTTGTTAGGATTTATTTAATTAAGGAATTCTTCCTATAGGTTTCACCATTCAAATATTGCATGATAAAGTCACACTCTCGATACACTATTGAGTAGTGAAAATAACATTGTTAGTAAGTTTTTTTACACATGCAACTCTCTGACTCACATCAATATTAGAGCCAAAACTCACACAACTCCTTCAAAATTCAATTTTTAATCAACATCTGACTTTTTTGTGAAGTTTTCTACAAAATATTGTTTTTTCATGAATTATCGACTCTACTAACTTTATTTTTTATCATGTCCCTGAGGTGTAGGACAATTAGTGACAGAGTGTGCTATTAAGGCATTCTATGATGTTAAGTCATCGGTTCAAAACCTGCGGGGACAAGAAATCTAACCATGTTAAGGGTTGGTGTGGCTCAGGTCAGGTGCGATCCCCGTGTCATGGTTTCTCAGCCACAGGCTAGTCTCGTAGGTCATGGACAAACTAGCAAGCCAAAAAAAAACTTTATTGTTTACCATGTTAAATGATTAGAAATTAAAAGAGTATTGCACTTAAAGAAAAACAATAATTTTTTCAAGTATTTGTTTCGTTTATGATTCTATTTTTATTCACACTTACATTTACATTTTACTTTCACATTCTCACTTTTTGTCACTACTCTTGTGAAAACAAAAAATGACCTAAAACCTATCCCCAATCAAGGTGCATGCTTCACCTTGTTATTTTAAACCAATTTGGGTAATTTGATACAATTAAATTGGTAAAATACCTCATTCCACACTCAATGAAAATTGTTGTTGGTTCTTGATGTCAAGTTCAATCTTCTACAAAATAAGAACAACTGCAATATAGCTTATTGAATTCTCCCTCAAGGACACAAGAAATTAGATTATATGTGAGTATTGTAGAGATATGTATTGAGATAATTCTCCATGATTATTTTTCATTCAAAAATAGTTATTTCCATGGGGGTATTGATATCATTTCTAGTAGATGTGTTTGCAACACAAGGGATAATCTCTTTCTTGAGTGTTAATTCTTAGGCTAGGATTGATAGCTTTATAATTAAACCTATCCATTTTAATTACAAGTCACCCTTTGACCATTAGGAGTCACTAACCCTTGCTCATGATCTGTGAAGTGATATCCTAGCTATGAATTTTTTTATTTATTTCTAAGGAATTTATATGGGTTTATGGATGCACCTCAAACACATATTCATTGTTGATAGGTATGCTATATTCCTTATTAATGAAAACAAGCTATGTATCCTACTAGTATATTTAATTTTCAACCAAGGGTTGGTACAATTGTGAGGTGACGTGCAAAATATATGAAAGAGTTTAAGAAGTATTGATGCAGAAGAATCACCATCATCATTTAATGAGCCAAGGTGGAGGACGAATCAACATATAGTGCAACACATGTAATTGGTTTGGATTCCAAGGAGGGCATGCCACTTTAAATTTTGAACACTTGTAATTAACGATACCATAAGATATTGAATCTAAAGCCATTGTATGTGCTCGAGGAGATTGCATTTTCCTTTAATGTTTGTAGGATTGTATACATTTTGAGCGTCAAATCATATCTAAAGTGTAACTATTCATTTATTGTAATAATCCTAGTAGTTAGATTCTTTTAATTATGATATGAAAGAACTAAAATAGTGTGGAGGGAAGGCTTGAGAAGCCCCTCATGTATAAATCAATGTAATCTATTCCCAAAATATGTTGTGAGTTGTTAGTAGTTGTTGAAAGAAGAAGATGAAAGTTGTTGAAAGCTATTGAAACCCTTGTAAATATTTGTTGAAGGAATATAAAGGAAGATAATTTCTTTCAATTTTTTATCTTGCTTATCTTTGAGTAACTAGGTAAATGTTATGTTATGTATCTTTGTGTTTATGTCCGTGTGCATCTAAATGCTTGGTTGAATGAATCCTTAGTGTTCATTTAAGTTTCAATTGTTTCTCTTATGAAATGTCGATGCAAGGAGTGCACAGTTCCCATGCAAGGAGTGTGGAGGCCGAATCATTACAGGTTTAGAAGCTAAGGAGAGATTGCATAAGTTTATGTAGAGAGAGTGAAAGGAGTGCACCTATAATCATAGGAGTATAAAATCTCAGAGGGGAGACCAATGAAAAGAGTTCACAGAGTCGATACTTTGTTAAGTGTTGAAACATCTTAGAGGAGAGATAGCACAAGGAATGCGCAGGTGACTTTTATAAATCCCAAGCTCAGAGGAGAGATAACACAAGGAGTGCACATGTGAATTATTTAAGTCCCAAGCTCAAGAGGGAAGGACAAAGTGTGCACCAAGGTTTGAGTCTCTTTAAAGAGAAAATATCAGGAGGGAATTGCAAGGTGTGCAGCATAGTTCAAGTCATTCAAGTGACAAAGTTCGAGGAGGGATAGTGAGAGTAAGTCCCCAAAGACGAGAAATTTCTTTGTTTAAAGGAGAGTGGATGAGATATGTTTGTGAGGTATAAAAATCCCTCATAGCCATTGGATCAAGGATAGGAGCACGATCATTAAACCTCAAAGTCTCAGAGTGAATGTACACTGTAGATCACTAGGAGAAGTGTGAGTCATTGGATCCCTGAGTGGTTTGAGGATTCAACAGTCTGGATGAAGTTGGTTGTTGTTGTGCATAGTGGAGAATTCCCTGAAGTCCCAAATTTCAGGGTAAATCTTGATTGTTGGTTTTCGGGTACAGATGTCTGCGGGATTATTGAGTATTTGGAAATCCATCTATCCAGAGGATTGTGAGTGAAAATTTATTTGGTGTGAAAAGTCCTGAAGTCCCGAAGCCTAGAGTCAATCCATACCATTCATTGTTGGGTACACATGGACCATGGATCTCCACCCTTCTCCAGTTCAGCATTCATCATTTCAGATGTTTAGTGGTGATTAGGAGAAAGAAGTCCCAAATCTAGGACTTTCGAAGTTAATCATAGTTGTTGGTTGTGGGATGAATGTGAGTCGTCAATTTCAATTCAGCATTCAACATTTCAAAGGTATTTTAGTGTTGGATGCATAGGAAGTCTTGAAGCCCAAAGTCTTGGAGTTCCTTTTGGTCGTAGATCTTGTCATGAAACGTGGACTGTTGATCCCTAAAATCTTTGAGAGTTATCCAATTCTACATTCAGGATATTTGGAGTGTATTATGGGAAAATATTCTGAAGACTGAACTTCTGGAGCATCTAAGTTGTTGCTTTCCAAATTTAAGCCCCAAGTTTTAGGACTGAGGTCACGTGAAGACTCTGCTGGAGTAAAAAGACCCTCGTGAACATGAATTTTCACACAGTAAGACAAGAGAAGGCTTGTGGAAAATAATTGTAAGGGTTCTGTGGGGACTCGAGAGCCACTTCGAATCCTGTATAATTCGATCCTAGACTGGGAGGTCACGTGAGCCCTAACGGGGGTTTGCATCAAGTATCTGATGAGCTTGACTTCGTAAGGAACAAAATGAAAGGCATGCAAGGAAATGTGGCACATATAGATATAAATATAACAGAGAACACTATAATATAGTAAGAAAACAACTATTTATAGTAGAATATTGTAGAACAAACACCATCTTAGAATTTTGGTATCTTATCTCTTAAAGGGATATATGTCAGCTATGCTAATTTTACAAGAAGTTATTAGAAAAGGATGTAATGGTGGAATTTAAACATAAGAAATAACCCTTAAGGTACAAATACATAACCATCATAGGTGAAGTGCCAAAAGGTCTATATGCCTGAAGTAGATAGTGTTATTGAGCTCACAATGCTATGGAAAAAATAATTTGCGTCTACATCCTAAAGGAAAAATGAAATCAATACAAAGTTCCCATGTACCATCTTTCTTCTACACCAACATAATTCAGCTCCCACAAGGTGAGGAGCTCGGTTGAATGTGGTCATTTTGGATGAGCTCATGAATTTTACTCTTTATTGCTCATTCTTCAAAAGGGAGCATCTATAGATTTGACCATTGGGTAAGGGATAACTGGTTAGTAAGTCAATGGACTGCTTGAATTGATAGTGTATAGGCACCCCGATAGGTGAAGAAAAAATATATTTGTTTTCCTATACAATCTTGTCGACCTGATTTTATTGTGTAGAATGGTCTCAGGATAAGATTGTGGTGGTTGTAGTGACCTTCCGTTCACTTTATAAATGGATCATGAAGAGGAAAAACTTTGAGATTTGAGAGACTACTTTCTGGAACTGTTTTTCAAAGATCAATAAAAGGGTTGTAGTCAAAATGTTTGGGTTGTTATACTATTTTTAGTGCAATAACAATCATTCGAGTTTCTAGTTGATGTTGATCAGTTGGGTGATGAGTCGACCAATGGGTCATGTCGAGTCGATGGTCAAGTCCAAGGTTGAAGTGAACAACCAAGAAAGTCAAAGTAGAAGTGGTAATCGAATGTTCAATCAATAGGATATCGATAGGAGGTCTAGTAGTTGATTGGAGACCAATTAGAGGTTGATTCGATAGTGGAATTATCGCCAACTAGAATTTGACTGTAACAAAATCCCAATATTCATGGGATTTCAGCTAATCATCTCCATGAATCTGTAACCATATTTGGGTGACATGATTTAAGTTTTTTCATGTTGGAAAGCCTATAAATAAGGCACATTGTAATTGTAATAATTTGATGTTCATGTTGATGTTACTAGTCATATATATGCAAGCCGAATTGGTTGTAGGGTTGTTATTATCGAAAGAAAGAGAGTAGGATGACGATTGTGTATTAGGTGTAGACCAAGGTTGGTCATGTAAATATTTATCTATGAATGAATAAGAAAACAATAGAGAAATATGCTCAAGAAATGTTGGTTTTACTAGATAAGGGTTTCCAAGATAAAATCTTTGTGTATTGTGTGTTTTTGTCATTTATTTTATTCTTAAATATGTATTCTCCTTCCTGGTTGGTTTAGTGTGAGGATTAGTTTTCTCTACATTTGGTATCAAATATTGTTTTATACATTTTGTATGAAAACAAGGTTAATACGATACTGAATATAATCTCAACCTAGGCCCAATGGGAGTTGTATGACAAGTAGTTTGAGGATAAAGACAAAAGAATTCAATGGAAAAAATTTCAAGCTTTGGAAGTTTAATATGTAATATCTTCTTATAGATCAAGAACAGTGGGAAACTATGAGTCTTAGAACAATTCTGACGAGTATGTTGAGGGAAGAATGGGAAAAACTAGAGAGAAGGGAAAGGAGTATGGTTTTCCTTTGAGAGTCATTGTTCTTGAAGGTCTCATGTGAACACGTTGCAAAAAAATTGTGGGACAAGATGGGAATCTTGAACCAATTGAAATCCCTTGTAAACATGTTTTTCCTTTGGAAGAAATTGTATCTTCTAAGGATGAGTGATGGGAACTCAGTAATAGAGTACATGAATGCATTCAATATTGTAATAAGTCATTTATTATCTATGGATATTAAAATCATTGAGTAGGAATGTATTAGCTTGTTGTGTTCTTTTCCAGATTCCTAGGATAGCTTAGTCGTGGGTACATGGAGAAATTCAACCACACTAATTCTTGAAGACATGGTTGCATCTCTGTTATAAGAATAAATGAGATGGAATAACATCAAATTATCGACCAAATATTCCTTGATGGTGAGAGGTTGAATGGTTGATGAAGACAAATGAAAATTATTCGGTAGAAATTCTAAGTTGAAGGGAAGATCTAAATCCCTAGTTCAATCGATGAGAATATTTTTCAAATGCAGTAAATATGGGAAATACAGAAGAGACTGCAAGTCGAAAGCAATTGAGATCATTCTAGGATGTGACTAGAATCAATAAAATAAGAGAAAGACTTATCTTGTTAAAGGAGGCAATGTGTAATTGGTGTCGATTAGTACATGGTTGGATCATGATGTTTGTTTGATCAACTTAGGTGCATCCTTTCACAGGACACCCCACAAAGAATCGATTTTTGAATATGAGAGATATGAAGGGGGTTATCACTCTTGGGGGATGACTTGAGAACCAAAATTATTAGATGAGGAAGAGTTTGGTTGATACTGTAATATGGGAGGATAAGGACCCTTCTAGATGTGCTACATATTTCGGGTTTGACAAGAAATATTATATATGTAAACAAAGTGAGTGATATAGGCATGCAAACTTTATTTCATAAGGATACATGAAAAATGGTCAGTGGAGAGATGGTCTTAATGAAAAGAGTTTGGATTGGAACCCTATACAAGTTGTTAGGAAATGTCGTCTAGACTCGATGTAGCGACATTGTTGTTCTTGAAGTCGGCTTGACTTCAACTTGACTCAACGCGACTCAATTCAGGGTGATTCAATACAAACTAACTCTATATTTCTTCGTCAAGTTGACCTGACCATGTTATGACCCCAAATAATGAGACATATTGGAAAAAAATGACTTTGAGCTATGCACAACAAAGGTATGGTTGAAGGGTTTCTTGATTGTAATTTTGAAGTCGATTTTTTTGAACATTGCATATATGGAAAAAAAATCGAGTTAGATTCTCATCGGGTGAAACATAGAAAAAATAGATTATGGAATTGATACATAGTGACATTTTTGGGCCTGCAATAGTCTCTTCACTAAGAGGATTTCTGTATTATGTTTCCTTTATAGATGATTTTTCTAAAAAGACATTGTTACATTTCCTAAGGAAGAAATAAATGTTTTTCAAGAAATTCAAAGAGTTTCAATTTGTTGTGGAAAACGAAACATACAAGAAGATCAAGGTGTTGAGAAATGACAATAGAGATGAATTCCATAAAAAAAAAATTGAGCAATTTTTCAAACAATGTGGCATAGCAGACAAAAATACCACACCATATATCTCACAACAAAATAGAGTTNAACACACTCAACCCCTAAGTACCCTTTATAGGGATGAGGAATAAAAAAAATTCTTACTCTAATCATCTCAAATCATCTCTTTGATGTCTTCATCCTCTTCTACTCTCCCATATCTTTCTAACAATTGTTACCAGACTCTAATCCGACCTATGGTTTGCAATATATGGCCTCTCGAAGTTCTTCGAGTGTTATTAGTTGACGGCCATGTGGCTCCCAAGTGGTTCCATCTCATTTTTACCATCTCCATGTTCCTACCTCCCACAGGGAAGGTCCATCCATTGTTTAATCTAATGATGAGACTTGATCCTCATCTAACACACAAGTTAGAGGGGAATTTGATGTTCGATGCTTCAAAACTGAACGTCCCTATTCCTTTCTGCATGCATGTCCTCCAGAGTCCTGAATTCCCAAACTCTCGAAGGAGCGAAAAGTATCTCCACGTGGATTTGGCCTTTAGGCCTTTTAACTTACCCATGAAATTGCATCCCAAACCTCCAGAGTCTCGAAGTTTTAGACTCCCAAAGGGTCCACCCTCACACATGGCAATATGATAAATGCAGAGGCAAGGACAGGGGGGTCCCAAGCACTCCACTCACAAAATATACCCAATAGGTAAGTGCCATAGGTGACATGTGGTAAGGAAGAGATGACACGTGGCCTCTACAGTGGGTGACACATGTCACATTTTAGTGAGCACATAGGTTCTGTGAAACATATGAATCTAGGTGAAACGTGGCAGGTCAAACATGGGTCCATGTCACCCTGGCTAAGATCAACATGCCACATCACCCCAGACTAGTATCCTTCCAAGCCCTAAAATATCATGGTTACGGTGTGTCCACATAATCCCTTGATCTATGGCCTTCATTACTTCATAACTTTGACATTCATGGGATCCGTGGTGTGACTTCCTCCTTACTCCCAGAGTGGTCACTGTCGGTTTGACCATAGTCTATATCTAATGGTCATGGGAGATCTCAAAGGGTTCCTAGATCTATGGTCCTCATCACTTCACAACTCTAGCATTTGGGGGATTTTGCATTATGGATGCTCAACGCTTCCAAAGGAGGACTTCGTCGAAGTACCATACGCGAGACCCTCCACTATTTGATTAGATGGTTAAGAGGGGTTCTTAACGGACTCCGCATATCCACGTCTCACATCAATTCCTAACTTTGGTGTTCAGGGAGTTTGATGCCATAGAAACTCTATCCTCCTGAAGTAGGACTTCGCTGAAGCTACCTTGATGTAGATCTAATGTCCAAGGGGAATCCCGAGTACCCTCGGATCTGTGTGTCACATCACTTCACGATTGGTGAATGGATCAAGGTTTAATGACTGGGTAGGTATATCTTCCATAGTTAGGGAGACCACCAAGTTCCAGTCAACCTTATGGGTAACCTTAACAAACAGTTTCCTTCGACCAAGTTACAAATGGTAAGGTCATAGAATTTTGGAGCTCCTATCTCCCAGAGTTTCAAAGAAAGAAAGGCTTATATCCTTTCGGGCCTAGCATAGAGTTCCCAGACCTTGGTCACATGGGTCCTTTGAAATATCTTGTTGGCTATGCACTAATATCTTGGTCATGAGTTGGTTAAGAACACGGGCATGGGATCTTAGTCACATGGGTGAAATATACGAAGGAGGCGCCCTCCTTCCATTGGGTTTGAACTTAGTATTCCCGTGAAGGTAAATTCTAGAGGTGGACAGGAATTAAGGATACTAGTAATCCTTCCCCGACACTCTTGCAAATTTACATCCCACAACTCTCTAACTGCTAAGCTGAGGCAAAAAAAATACCATTCAAAGGCATGGGTTCACAGAGAGACAAAGACATATTTATACATTAATCATTCAATACATAACTCATTCATAGGCATATAAATATATTCAATTATCATTTCCATTTCAATACATAGAGTATGGAAATACTTATTAGTAAACCAGAATCATGAAGCCACTGCTGAAAGGGGTGATTGTTTCCACCCAACCATAGGAATGTCCACTCCTAAACAGATTTATTGTTGGCCACCCCCGATATAGACCATGATTCTTTGATAGAGACTCTTTCTTCTTACTCAACGATAGTCAGGGATGGAGGTTACTCTCCTCCTCCCATGGGATCTTGGCAACCAATTTTCTCTATAACAAGAAAGGAGGTATGCATGAGTACTTCCATAGTCACTCAGCAGCCCCGTTTATCATCTTGAATTAAAACCTTACCAACAACTTATTTCACTAAAAATGAGCTTATTTCTCAGTTCTTCCTTGAACCAGAGAGCTTGCAAGTGCTCTTTTCTCTTCTCTATATTAGTCTTTCGACTTTTCTTTTTTGCGTAGATATCTCCCTTTTTTTCTCCTTTTTGTCTCTGCCCATGAACTACCTATTTTATTTACATCCTCAACAAGGTTGCATGGGTCTGATTCCCCATATTGTGGTCAGGTTTGAAAGTCTTTCAGATGGGTACTCTACCCCATCTCCTCATAAACTCTTGAGGAGGACTCTTCTAGATACTAATTTGACTAGTAATTCATTTATGGCTTAGAGGACTATTCTGAGTCCGAGTCATTAAAGCCAGTAAGGTACTATTTTGGTGGGGGATCATCTCAACCATTTTTAGTTCCCCTCTCCATCTCTCTCATAGACTCTATGGTCTATCTTGGAAAACCCCCCTTTCAACATTTATACAACACCTTTCCATTTTCTATTAATAACAACAAATACATACATTGACCTTTTATAACAAAAGGTTCATCAAATCAAACATTCACACATATCTATTCTACCCCTATTGTTATCACTGAAATTTCATCCACAACATTGCATGCAAATGGTTACAGAAATACAACAATGCCAAACAACTATTAGTTCACCTGCAGCACCAAAATGCATTTTGAAAGGCAAAATCTAGACAATTGGGCAAAAATTGACATGCACACAATCACTAAAGGAAGTGTGCACATAGTGTGGCCCATAGAACACACAATGCGTGGGCCAAAGAATCTCGTAGAGTGCACAATGCGCCATATGTGCGACTATGTACGAGAAAATCCATGCACTCTTGTGAATGGTGAATTCATGGTTCTTGTCATACGCTCAACCACTTATGGAACAACTCCCAACTTGATTTGACCTTCAAATCTGAGTTAAATCTGAATGGGGGGTTGGTCAAGGACCAAAGGGTGCCCTAAAGGGCCCCTTGTTCACACCAAGAACCAATTGAATATTGCCTTGAAGAAATGATATAAAAGGAGGCCATGGGTGCACTAAGAAACCAAGATCTTCATAGTATTGTTATGCTGCCTCAATTCTCCCTTAAGAATCGTCTTTTCTCCTAGGAGCATTCTAACATCATTCCAATAGGCTATTCCACTCACCTCTTGAGGGAATAGGCATTGATTTTTTTCATCATTTCCATTTTTCTTCCATTGTAAGAAGACCTCTCCATTAGGTAACTCAAGAGCCCTCCCAAGGAGGAAGAGGGGACTCATAAGTACTCATTTTTCTCTATGGTGTTTTTCCAACTAATATAGTTATCCATTGGTTGATTGTTTATGGTTCTAAAAGTTTTTTATGCATTCTAGTTTCATTTCCTTAGTTGTTTTTAGTTATTTTAGATGTTTATTTCATGTGTTTGGCTTGTTTAATCCATGCACTAGCCTTTGTCTTGTCTTCTAGGCCCAACTAGGTATGCTAGTTCCCTTGTTTTGCTCACCCAAGTGATGAAATGGATACAACAGATTGGAAGCCATACTGGGTATCGATATCAATTTCCACCCTGTTTGGGATTAGAGAGCACTTATTTTTAATCCATTTGTCTTGGAGGTACCAAACCTGGCCCAACCTTTCCTGTCAAGAGCCAAATTCT
>SNQJ01S0116164.1:32779-46587 GCA_010110895.2 Picea sitchensis | reverse complement strand
AGCAAGTAGCAGCTTGCAAAGAAGAGGTTGCAGCCTCATTATGAGTTGGTGCTCATATGTATGATAATGTAAAGAATGTAAATATTACTTATCATATAAAGAAGAAGAGGTTTTTACCCTGTATGGGTTTCCTCAAGAAAATCTATCTCTGTGTATCTCATATGTGTGACTGATGTTGAATATGCTATTGCTTATTTCCCTGCATCATTGTGATTGCCATTGAGTGCTTTGTAAAGAATTAAAAATAAGGATAATTGTTCAAGCTCGGTAAACAACTGATTCACCCCCCCCTCTCAGTTGTCCAACAGACCTGACATCCTCTCGTACCATGGTGGTCAACACGGTAAGTCAACTTGCAGGAGGCATAACTTTTGCATACGACCTCTAGTTAACATGATTTTCACATTGTTAGAAAGGTCTCGATGTGTATAATAGTGTTTCGGGGTCCAACTATTCTAGGAAAGGTTTAAAACTAAGAAATGTCATTTTATGCCTCAAAATTTCTCTAGAAGGTTCTAGACCCTAATTTTCCAAACTGGGATCTACCACTAAAATGACCTTCCAAGATGATTCCTACAATTTTTTCCACTCTGAAAGCATTGAGATAGATGAAAAATAATATAATGATTCAATCCAGATCATACCTTCCCATTTAGGGATGCTTTTGTTCCCCAAACGCATTACTGAATGAGGCAAGGAAATTTTGTGTTTACCTTCTTCCTAGAGTACCACTTTTATTTTCCTAGAAGTTTTCCTTTCAACCCAACCTGCCAAAGGTCATGTTGCCCCTGTCTTGTAATTTTAGACCACTTCTAGAATATTGTGTGCTCTACCAACTTTTCCTGAGCGTTTGGTGTTAAATCCTCTATGGAAGGTAGGACCTTCTCATCCTCCTTATCCAACATGGAGGGATCATAGAGTTTGAGATTCTCCAAATTCACTACTAAGTAAATGTCCACGTAGGGGGGTAGATTGAGACTATAGGCATTATCTCCCACCTTTTCTAATACCTCAAAAGAACCATACCATAGAGCCTTGATCTTCTTACCAAGACCATATAGTCTTTCGTTATTCAATTGTAACCTTACTTTGTCTCCCACTCTAAATGTTCTCTTCATTTTGTGCTAGTCATGTCTAGCCTTGTACTTTTCCTGTGACTCCTTCAACATCTTTTATACTTGAAAATGAAATTTCTTTATCTTATCAAAAAAAATTTATGCCTTTAATGCATCTATTGTGAGGTCCTCCCTCACTCCTCCCTGTTATCCATATACAACATCTAAGGGAGAAGGTGGAAAATATCCAAAACAAATTTCAAAAGGTGACTTACAAGTAGAAGTGTGGACTTCTCTGTTATAAGAGTGTTATATATATATATCATATTTTCATCCCAGGTCTTCAAATGCTTATGATTGTAACCCCTCAAAAGCTACACCAAAGTCTTGTTGACTAATTTTGTCTACCCATCTATCTGTGGATGGAATGTTGTATACCTCTTCAACTTAGTGTTCATATTCTCCCACAATGCAGTCCAAAATGCATTGAGAAATATGGTATCTCTATTTGAGATGATGCTCCTTGGTATCCCAAAGTGAACCCAGACCTGTTCAAAGAACAAGTTTGTTATTTCCTATCCCTTCATGAAATTTTTACAATTTATGAGAATGCACATTTTGTTGAACCTGTCAACTACCACAAATAGATAGTCATATCCCTTCCGCATGGTTGGTAAAACTCCCACAAAATCCATGGAAATTCTTTTTGAAGGTTGAGTGGGTACAGGTAAGAGATGGTATAGACCTTTCTTCCTGCTACTAGGCTTGTTGGTACAAAAAAGTATACATCCTCTAATATATTGTGCTACATCTTCTTGTATTCTAGGGAAGTACACATACCTCTGTAAATTGGCAATTGTCTTCCCAACACCAAAATTTCCTACAATCTTGGAGGTGTGAGCCTCTCTGATAAGTGCAGTATTTCATCTTTAGGGACATATATCTTGTCGAGCTTGTAGATTAAACCATTATGGAAATGATAGTCAACATTTTCATCACCTTATTCTATATGAATTTGGCTCTGTAGCTGTTGAAACAACTCCATGAAATCCTCATATTCTATGGATGCATCTCTGTATGCATCATGGGTAAAAGGATCCATGTGCATCAGAGTTCTCAAAGTTGTAATCTTGGATGTAGATGGCCTTGAAAGCATGTATTCCAACTTTTTTGTGCTACCCTTCTTATACTTTATGACCAAATGAAATTGTTGTAAGAACCAAATCCATTTGTAGTGCCTGGTTTGTTGTAACTTACTCTAGGCCTGCAAATACTGGAGTGGTTGGTGATATGTGTGGATGATGGTATCCTTTCTCATCAGATAGTACTTCCACTTCTTGGCATCTTGTACCAAGGGATATAGCTCCTTTTCGTAGGTAGGGTAGTCAAGGACGACCCCATGAAATACTTTAGAATGATATTATACATGCCTTCCTCCTTGCATCAAAACTACTCCCATAGCATAACCACTTGCATCTCTCTCTACTTTGAAGGGATTTTGCAAGTTTTGTAGTGTGAGCACTGGTTCTTGAATGCTATTTCTTTTCAGCTCCTCAAAGGCCTTCTATTGATTCTTCCCCCACTGGAAACTCTTACTTTCCATTTGTATTGCATGGAGGGGTGCAACTACTACCAAAAACGAAGCTATGAACTTCCACAAGTATCATGCTTCGCCAACAAAGATCCTAAATTTTGTGCAATTCGTAGGAATTGACCATTTCATGATGGCCTCCATCTTGGCGAGATTTATTTTGAGCTCACCTCCACCGATCACATACGCTAGATACACCAAACACTGCTAAGCAAACTCACATTTCGTGAGATTGGCCAGCATTTGGTGTTTATTCAAGGTCTCTAACACTTGAGTAAGATGTAAGATGTGTCCTCCCAGGTAGCACTATAAAACAATATATCATCCAATTAAACACTAACAAATTAATCTAGATAAGGGCATAAAACACCATTCATTAGTCTCATAAATGTAGTTGATGCATTACATAAACTTAATGGCATAATCATACAAACCTTGCCTTGTCTTGAAGGAAGTCTTCCAGGTATCTTCTTCTTTGATTCGTACCTGGTGATATCCTAATTTCAAATCTAGCTTAGTGAAGCACTTAGCATGCTGCAATTGGTCCAATAGGTCATCAATCCTAGGCAGAGGGTATCAATTCTTCAGTGTAATCTTGTTCAATTCCCTATAATCAATAAACATTATCCAAGTCCCATCCTTCTTGGGAACAATTATGATGGGTGACCCATAAGGTGAGGTACTTGGTTGAATCACACCCTGCTCCAAGAAATCCTTATTTACTTCATTTTCTTCCATAACATATTGTCTATACAACCCAATATTTGGCAATGGGGAGTCTGGAAATAACTGTATTTTGTGCTCCAGTTCCCTCTTGGATGGTATCCTTTTAGGCACTTGTAACACTCCTATGTATGTCTGTATCAGCTCCTCCAATTTATGTTTCTTCTCTTTAGTACACCCCTCTAGGGATGCATTTACTCTTATTGACTCATCCTCATACTATTTTTCTCTTAAGAAAAATAAAACATATTTCTTCCTAGAACTAATCAGTTTCTTTGCTTGATTGGCACCTGCCAGTAAAGTTTTTCATTTTCTTTTGTGAACATTTATGAAGAAGGATTTCCTTTCCTTGATGAGGAGGTAATGGTTGTATCTCCTCATGAAGATGATATCCCTCATATACATGTAGGGGATTCCAAACACTACTCCACATACATCCAATGGTACTACACCCAATTCTACTTCATCTATAAAATCAACACTTATAGCAAATTTAATCTTGCATTGCTTTGTTACCTTGATATTTTCATCCTTGTTTACCCAACCCAATGGATAAGGGATAAGATGATCATGAACCTTCAATCCAAGATTTTTGACCAGATTTGCTACTATGAGATTAACCTGTGAACCAAAGTCAAACAAAGCATCTATCTTCGTCTTCTTGACCTGAATATTGATGTGGAAGAGCTTGGTCATCCCCTTCTCTTTCTGGTGATGAATGCTACTCACATTCATCTCCTTCTACACCGATTTGAAAAATATATTTTCATCCACATCAAATAAACTTTCAACCTGATTACTTGAATATGTGGCTACAAGGTTATTTTTTCTTTCCATCCTTTTTGTAGTTCTTCAGTTTCAGCTCTGGATGTATTTTCCAACATTTTCCCTCAATGTGGCCATCAATGTTGCAATGATTGAAATTAGTAGTACAATGGACCCATATTCTAACAATTTACCAATGCAACTTCATCACAAAAACGTCTCAAGTACGAAAAAGCCTACAATTTGTTTTTCATCGTGTCACATATGTCGCAAGTGTGACGAACCATGGTTCCAATGTATGTACAACAAAACACTCTGTCATCATAAGACAAATGAAAACATTCATCGTACAGTTAGAGAAAGAGGTGGTTGCACATTGGAGAAAGAGCCCATGGAGACATTTGATATTTTGGGAGGTTTGATAAAGTCTTGCATGTGGAGCACTCCATCCATTTGGTACCTTGCACATTTATCCATGGAATTGATTGAAGAACCCTACCTTGAGATTCACAAGTGTGAGTGGTTGCACACTTGCTCATGCACCTTGTGGACTACATTACTATTTTAATATTGTGGTAATGGAGTGCCCTCCTAGGGGATAATATTTTATTGTTTCTTCATTCATACATCTTGGAGGGACCACTTGGAAGTTTTCTAAGTGGCCCTTGAGCACATCGTCCTATGTTAAGGAATATTTTTATTCTATTTGCAAGCATGTATCTTGGAGGGAACACTAGATATGGACCTTGTAGCATCTTTAATTGGTCAATGAGTCCATTTTTAGTGATGCACCCTCCCTCTTGGAGATTTATTATATATTCCTTCATATTTTTGGATGGGGCGTGCCCTCTTGGAGAGGATCAAGACCACATTGTTCTTCATGATATGGTCAACCATGATCTAACTAATCCATTATTATATTGTTTCTTTAACTTGTCATGGATTTAGTTGGATACTAATATATTTTATTATGAGAGGGATTAAGCTATCTTTATAAAAGAAGAGCTTTCTCTCCATTTATTTGTAATTTGGTTATTGGGAATTTGTGATTGTGAATTTGGACGCGTGATAGGAAATTGTAAAGCTTGGAGAATATTGATGTGGGGCTCTCTTTTGTATCAAGTTGAAGATTAATGAAGAAGGAAGGTATTGTATCTACTTTGTTGTTAGTCTTATGTCTATATATTCACTTCTTGTTAGTTTTGTTTTAAAAACCTATTTTTATCATTCTAATTTAGAAGGCCTAATAATGAACATACTATTCATTTACTAGTAAATAAGGTGAGGAGGTTCTTTCTCTTCTTCTATTTATTGTTTTATTTATGCGATTATTATCCATATTCTACAAAATTAAGTTGCAGATTGGAAGTATAATCCAGCCATGAAACAACACCTTCATATTGGGATTGATGAATGACACCCCTATGTTTCCAAGATAAGTTTTTATTTAATGCATTTCCAACAAACACTTAAGGTTAAGTGTATCAAGCTAGTTGTTTTTTCCTTAAGTGCACATTTAATTAATGATGGAGGTATCAAACTAGTTCTTTCATCCAAAGAGATTGAATGTGGAAAACCATCCCTTTCTATCATATAGCCTACCCAAATTAGTTGATTACACAAATTAGTCCTTTCATTTTATGTAATATTTCATGACTCCATTAATCCGATAGGTTGATAGGAATTGGTCTCATATCATCCCATTTTCTTGTTCCTCTCTTCTTCCTTTCCTTTCTTTCACATACCCCTTTCCCCATTTCCATTTCCTTTCATATACTACAACTTTTGTTTTGTAAAGGATTGCTTTTCAAACTTCACCTTGAACCTCCACTCCATATCCTTAACAATCCTACCGTAGGGAATTCCCCCTTATGTTGTAGAAGATCCAACCTAAAGTGTGGGGAAGAGATGCTGAGATTAACAATACTACCTTAGGGAAGCCCCCTTTGTATTGAAGAAGAGCCAACCTAAAGTGTGGAGAAGTGTTGTTGAAGTGACAATGAGAATCCTTCCTAAGTTTTTATTTTAACCATGGGAATCGTAACTGGGCTAGGCTCGAGATCAATCCTATTGGCTACCACTATAAGCCAAGAGTATATCCAACAACCGACAAGCCAGATATACCAATAACTTGTGACCTAGCAAGGGCCAAGACATACCGAAGCCCACCAAAGTGGACCTCTATCCCAGGATCGTCTACCCTTCTAGCCTTATCACAACAGGCGAACATATCCACTTTGAGAAAATTGAACCTCGATGAAAAAAATAACAAACATGTTATCCAAGTAGTCAAGCTATGAACCTGAACTAAAACTAGCACCTTGATGCTTGGAACATTATACTTCTATGAATGCTAGCTTTTATAATAACACAATGCACACCCTTGTTTGGCTTATTAATGGCCCATAATGATACGGATGAATATGTAAACATATATATGTGAAAGTGATTATAACTTATTAATCTTAAAGGCTATAATTATTGGAGATCCTTGTGTTATCATATTCCAACATCTTTATCCAGGTTTCTCATTCACGTTTTCAAAAAGTTTTTTCAATGTTTCCTTAGCTGCATTCATTGACATTTTAGGGTGGTAACCACACAAGAATTATTTACTTCTAAATCTCAATGCTAAATTGAAATTATGTACCCAAAATTAATACATTTTACATTTACAGTTCAATTAAATGTCATAAATTAAAATATTTTTTCTTTGATTAAAATATATAAAATTAAATAATATATATTCAAGACCTATAATAATCTATAATTTTTTTAGTAATAAATGTCCAGATTCTTTATTTTAAAATGTAAAACTAGATTAATATCCTTAAATATTATTATTATATAATATTGTTATTATTATATTATATAATATTTAATATCTGTAATTTCATCGATTCAAAATATATAAATCCAATAAGTATGAAAATCAATTCAGCATCTATACCAAAGTTCCTGATTTAATCAATTCAGCATGTAGACCAAAGTTCATGATTTCGTTTGGCTACTAGCAAAGTTTCTTTAGTCTTCTTCGCCGCAATCTTTGACATTTTCGGGTGGCAGCTATGCAGGATTGATGTACTTTTGTATTTCAGTTATCAACTGAAATGGACTGTAAGACTAAATGAACCTGATTTCTGTAAGACTAGTTTCTGTACTGATTTTAGTCAGGAACCTGTCAAACCTGTCTCGCAAGTTGCAGGGAGTCATCTGGCTCTTTCTAAAATGTGCTTATTTTTTACAAGGTTATTCGATAAAAGTACTTGACTATGGGATCAAACCAAATTTTTTTAAAAATAGATGTTATTATAAAATATATGTTTTTATTATGATTATGATGATGATTGTAGAGAAAGTTTTTTTCATCTTCAATTTTTTTGGTGTCACGAAGGTTATAGATTATTTCTTGCCATGGTGTTTTGGGGATTGTCCAAAGCAAGTTTTACTATGCAACTTATGAGAAATAGTTTTTATTTTAGCAATATTGATTATCTTCTTTACACTTGTCAAAACATAGAGACACTATTGATCAAAATAACTCAGTTATGTCATCCCTCCTAGAGCAATTGGTGATTTTGGTAGTGTTCAAAGAAATTTTGGGGAGCCTCTTGTTATCCATGTTGTTTATCTTGTTCTTGTACATTAAGTTCCTAATCATAATGGGGAAACAGTGACTTCAATGAGCTATCTTTCTCCAGGATTCTCTAGAGATACTGCGTCCCCAAACTTCACATCCATATAAGATAACATGAGTCACAAGAGTCTCAAAGAGGAGTTTTTTCTTACCCCATAAACAATGGTGTGCTAATTCACAATTATTTTCAAGCCCATAAGAAGCTTTCCACCCTACATTTATCATTTTCTCAATGTTATAGTTCCAATTGAGCTTCTGATGAATATCAATTCCAAGATACTTGTAAGAAAGCACTTCCTCCAAGAGATTATTGTCATATACAAAATTATGGTAGGTGATCTTGTTGGATTTCATGATCATAAACTTGGTCATTGTTCAGAGTGACAATTCTAAGTTGCTTACTAAGGTCATAGGCATTCATTTCCATAAAAAAAGCATCATAGGCTAGAGAAGAAGGATGATTATTATACTAGCAAGAGTTGGTCCAACACAACCTACCACTTCCAAACAATCTTCAATGTAAATGCCAAAAAAAGTAGGGGATAGGGGAAAACCTTGCTTGAGTCCTATATTGCAGTTAATTTCTTGTGACCAACCCTCAGTGCTCCTAAAATTGACAATAACCTCTCATACAACCCTATTGCATTAGCTATCATCCTTAAGGGAGTTTTTAGCTCTTCTAACCTATTCCAATTGTTGGTCCTAAGAATAGTGTCAAAAGCTTTCCTAAAATCACCTAAACAACAAAGCATATTGGTTTAATTGTTGTGACAAAGGCGGATGTCTAGAGTTGAATGCTAACTTCTAAAATCTGCCTAACCTTTAGCTCTTTCTTATTTTCTTTTCCAAAATACTTCCATATAATTATAGTTTGGATAAAATGGAGCTAATCATAATGGTCTTATAATTAGATGGATTGTTTGTATACCCACTTTAAAAAATAAGTACATTTAGACTTTGAGTTGGAGGTTTAGGAAAGTCCTACTTAACTACTAAATTAAAAATCTTGTGAAATGCTAACTTCTAAAATCACTAACCTTTAGCTCTTCTTATTTCTTCCAAAATACTCCATATAATTATAGTTTGATAAAATGGAGCTAATCATAATGGTCTAATAATTAGAGAGATTCCTTTTATCCCCACTTTTAAAAAAAGGCACATTTAGCTTTGAGTTGATGGAAAGTCCTACTTAACTACTAAATTAAAAATCTTGTGTATATGAGAGATAAAGAATAAAACATCCAATTTTTAATTATAATTACAAATAATTTAATTTTAATTATAAAAATATTTATTTTTTAATATTAAATTAAATACAAAGAAATTAATTAACTAATTAACCTCTAAAGATATTTAGAAGGTGTTTGTTAAATTGTATTATTAAAAATGATTTTAAATAGCCAAATTTTATTTATGAACCTCTTTGAAATTATATATTAATAAATTAAATCAATTCACCATTTAATTTAATTTTAATAAATAAAATTGTTTTAATTAATTAATTAATTTTTAAATTTTAATAATTTAAGTTTTAAATAAATATTAAAATTATTTTTTATGAAATAAATTTAGACAATTTTGAAAACTCTTCTAATACTTTTTCATATTTCTTGGTAATACTTTCTCATATTTATTAAATGATAAATTAAGAAACCTAACTCAGTGAGGATATCCAAGAAAGTGACTTGAATGATATATAAGGAATTCAGGTCCAATTTGGCAACACGATAGGGATTGATTGAGAATATTTCACATCCCATCTCTTCATTTATCATTATTTTCCTTTTATTAACTCTTTATTCTTTAATATGGGGCCGATCGGATCCTTTATTTTAGAGTAAGTTATGTTTTTTTTTAATTGGATTTTTAATTAAGTTGGGTTTTATTTTGATTACAATCAAATTATGATTTATTTTTTTTAGAGTTTTAACTTGTTTTTTATAAAAAGTTTATAACAAATTTAAATTATGGTGTGGTTTTATAGTGGTATGGAAAATAGGAGTTTGACAATGAGTTTTTGCTATAAAAAGATTTAAATTGATTTTTTTTTTTTTAAATTAATAATATAATTTTTGGATATTATTAAATTAAAATGTAAATATTGTTATTCTAAAAGCTAAAATACAAGTAAATATTATTTTAAAAATTATTTAAATAAAAACAATAATATTCACTTTATAGTTGTGAATATGAATAACTTTTAAAAAGATGTTAACAAATTATATATTTTTTAGTTTTCTAGTTGAATATGGATATTGAAGTTTCATTATTATGCTAAATATATTCATATAATTACTAACACAAATTAAATTAGTAATTTGGACATTACAATTGTTTCAATACGATCAAAGTTGTTCTCCAATTTTATTAAAATAAAATAAAATGTATAAAGATTTTTATCTATCAAAATTGTTTGTTTGTTTGTTTGTTTGTTTGTTTTATAACTTGTGTTGAGCTAATTATTATTACATTGAGAAGTTAGATATTTAACAATTTAAGTAGTTATGTTTATGTATGTTATTTTTTTTTTCAACAAAATGAGATTTCCCCTCTGGATTTGAACTTATAACTTCTTAAAAGGAAACATATATTTTTAACCATCAGACCTACTAATATATAGACATGATTTTATGTCTTAACTCATTATAACACGCTTTACGATTTATAAATAATCTAATTTTACATAATTTTACAAAACTAACTTAATCAATTTTACTTAACCAAACCAACTTACTTATTCTTAATGTTATTCAACGTAGATATCTTTTTTCTCAATGCATCAACTTCCTTATTTTATTGACGTGAGCACAAAAATGTGTAACGTTGCATGAACTCCAACACTACTCCTCCCTACAACAGTACTACTCCTCCCTACAACAGCATGGGTAGGCAGGAGTACTGAGGGGTCAACTTATGTACAGTAGTTCATATATATTTGTTGTTATTATTTTTTTGGAAACCTTTTCTGGTTGGATCTTGTGGCAAAATTCTGTTTATTTTTAACACTGCATGAAGCAGGTCCTTGCAAAGTGTGCAGACTTGCATGTGGGAAATAAAAGAAGGAGAAGGCGCTGACCAAACCATATCTTATCCGTAATCTTTCTGAGACATTTTTGTAGATGCAATCATGACCATTTTTTACAGCAGAAATGTGGAATGAGATTATTTCCTCCAAGGAAAAAAAAAGTCAAACATAAATTATCACAACCTATTTAAAAAAAAATGATTGATGCAATCATTATCCATGATCATCATGAATAAATAATTAAGAAATTTCAATTCAATGGATTTATTTAATTATATAAAATCCATGATACGGAAGACAATAATGTGGCATTATGTTAAGTGAGGGATTAATAGGTTCTTAGGAATATAGAAACTGACCTTGAGAGCTATTCAACATAGTTAAAACACACACCAGCTTTCTTAACACAATTTTAGTAAATCTTGATTTCCTTGAGTGATCTATATCATCGAGAAGCACCATTTGGTAGATCTATAGTGACATGTGTTTGAGCTTCTAATAGGCTTTGATAGTTCATTGTCTCACCATGTGCCACCTAACATGGTCTTCCATACATTTATCTTGGTGCACCTCTCCTATAAAAGATCTTTGACATGGTCTACTCTTTTTTATATGGGCACAATTTCTACTGCATATTCACTACCTTGAATACCAAAGCATGTTTTTGTGATCCATATAAAATTAGTAATTTATGTTTTAGTCCTTGACATCTTTAGTAGGAGTTATAGTAATCGATGCTATAGTAGTCGAATTTTATTGATGTGAAGTTTTTTGTGTTCATTAAAAATTTCAATGAATGCCATGGTTATTTTCATGCATATAAATATATTCAATATATGCAAATTTTAACTTAGAAAGAAATTTTGGTGTACGCTATTTTTGGTGTATGTTATTTGGACTTATACATTATTTTGAGGTGTTATTGTTGAAATTTGGACCTATACACTATTTTGAGGTGTTATTGTTGGCTTCATATGAAAATTGCTTAATTGAAACTTTAGGTATTTTCATCAGCATACTTAATAACTATGTCATTAATTCCCATTAAAACCTTTATTAAGATCATTGTAGTATGTTAGATTCATCGCAGTACATTTTCTCATGAGGCATACATGGCATGCTTGGATCTCTCTTAGATTTATTAAAGGAGGTCGACCCTATGCCATGCAAGAAAATGGCATTGATATCAAAAGTTGTCCTTTTTGGAAACGTAAAAGAAAAAAGGTGGTGAATCTATGACAGCATTACACCACAATTTAGTTTCTAGTTTAGCTTCCCCAACCTCCACCTCGAAGTCTCAAGTATATGTGCAACCTTGCCTTTTGCAAATGCAATATTAAATGCCATAGCTATTGAATTCTTTGAAAATTCTATCGTATGCTCTATCTTGGGTTGGCATGGAGTTGGAAGGTCTAGAGTAGTGATGCAAATTTTTATGCCACTATGTTTTGAAGAAATTACTTTGGAGTGAACCTTTCACCTTTCCCTTTATGCTTTTGACATGAGTTATTGCTATCACTGGAATGAGAAAGTACTTTTTATTATGTTATAGTTATGCAAAACTTACAATTAATGAATACAATGGAAAAACTTATTTAGTGATATAACTTCCCATATTTCAAATCTATTAGTTGTATAGTAAACACTTCTAGAAGTTTAAATGCTCAAAGAGACTAGTTTCCAAATTACTAGAAAGAGACTCAATTGCCTCTTATCATGAAAATGGAGAGAATAAAAATTAGAAATGATAGAAAAATACTTTAGACCAAAATTAAAAGCTTATTCAAAATTAGGTATTCATTTCTACTAAGCTTGTGATTTTAGCTTGTATCACTAAGTTATAAAATTTTAAAAGGAAGAGGATCAAAATAGTTTTGACCATGTCAAAAATATATGAGAAGGATGAACTTGAACTCAACTCAAATACATCTCCCATTGCCATGCTCATCTCTAACATCTTCCCCTCATCATGTCAAGCATACAATGCTTAATGGTACTATCAACAAGTTCATTTTTACCTATTGAAGAGATGATTGTGGGTACTAGTACTTACCTATTGAAAAGATGATTTTCACCTAGTTAGTGTACTTCTTCTTACTCCTTACTTTCTATCTCAAATATTTTTACAAGCACAACCACGAGTTTGAATGCCATCCTTAATGTAATTGTGCATTTAAGCCATCAGACAAGTAAGCAATGATGTCAACAGTTGACTTCGCTTCTTTCCCATTAGTGACCAAATGCACAATAGATTTATGTTCAATTGTACCATGGTACCATTAGGTAAAAATAATCCATTTTGTTGATAATATGATAAAAATATGATGTTACAATCAATTTCAAACTCTTGGTGTGCTTGTAAAATCCTTTTAGCTAGAAAATAAGGAATAAGAAGAAGTTTGAAAGCAATTTAGAGTAAGTAGGTAAAAATCCCATAGTACTATTAGGTAAAAATGGGGAAAAAACCCATAGTACTATTAGGTAAAAATAATCATGTATTCTAATAGTTCTATGTACAATGGTGTTCTTTGTTATGCCTATGGTACTTAATCCCCACTCAACTAGACAAGCATTTGAAACTTCATAAATTAATGGATAATGGGATGGTTATAGTTTTGCTCTATGATGACACGTGGTGCTTCCACTTTCCACATGAAACAACATGGTAGATTGCATGCAACAAGAAAATACAAATACAAATGCAATAACATTTTGTATTTAAGTACTGACTAGACTATTTATTGTTTTGGAAAAAGTGTGTTACTACGTCAGTCACAATATATTTTATTATCTCATTGTTGGTGTTAGTTGTGAATATCATAGTACAATACATGGGTCTTTCTATAGTTTAGTTTCATGTGTGCTTAGAATCTTTAGCTAAAGGACTTGGTTACATAAACGTAAGGTAGTGAGTAGTTGCTTTGCAACTATATTCTTGTTTCAATTTAGACACATATCCACGAATACTAAACCATGTTTTTTTACTCCATATAGGGTTAGTAGACATTTATT
>SNQJ01S0116164.1:8192-21553 GCA_010110895.2 Picea sitchensis | reverse complement strand
AAGAACAGGTGCATCTGAAATAATGTCAGATGCTTCCGTTCTAGGGCTAACACAATTAATATCATTCAACACCTCTATTTTTTCATGGCAAATGCTTTCCTCCACAGTAAAGGCTTTATCATGGACATGGTCTTCAGGGCCAGTAGAGGTTTCATGAAGCAAAGAAAAATCCTCACAACATTTTTCAAGCAAACAATCAGCTGGATAGTAGTCTTTACAAAATGAATTGAAAGTTGTATGAAAACCTGTTAAAGAGCAGATGCTTGCAGCGGGAAGAGACCGACACCATTCAAGAGCATCTCCCTTCAATGAATACCTAAAGAACTTAATCTGGACATCCTCATGCGTGATATTGTGTCGGTGAATAGCTTCATGGAAGTCCAGTAAATGCTCAGCTGGTTCCTCCCAACTTGTTGCATGAAATTCAGGGAGGAAATATTCCCATTGGCCTCTATCAGGAAGTGCATTAGGAAAACCAAATATCTGGGAAAAGTCACAGAAAGAAAACCTTTGAGCCATAATTTTCTCCATATCGAACCAGTGGAGTCACCAATCGATCCTTGAATCATGGAGTCGCCAGGTGAAAGATGTGCAACTTCAAATGTGCATGGTCCTTGTTCACCATCAAAGGCCAGATCTTAACGTTGTCGTTACCCCAGGAAGCTTCTCAGGTTGAGAAAGCAGCCGCTGAAACCTTATCGAGAAATATCCTCTGGGTTATCTTTTAGGTGTGCCAACAGTAGCCACAACTGAAACAGTGAAGTGGAAACAATGGAGTCACCACAGTGGAGTCGCTAGGTGCATAGTAGCAATCTTGATAATTCTGATATATGATGCACCTTCAGAATCAGTTAATCGTTATCGTTCAATCCCGGGGAAAATTTTCAACTTCGTCCCCGGCAACGGCGCCAGAAATGTTGGCGACGGAAGTCACTCCTAGATTGCAGCAGGAGAAGAGCCCGACGCCCATCAGTTTATGTCACGGTTTGTGTATGAAAGGGGTGATCGAATGGAAGTAAACTCGAACGATATTGTTTCAACTCCGAAACTAGGCCAGGCATGCATGGGCGAGTGAGGTCTTAGACATACTCCAGACAGTGAGTTGTAGTAAGGGTGAGTAGGGGGAAGACTTTTATCAGAGGAATGCAAAGGTCTGTTGTCAACATCAGGTTTCTAGCAGACTATAGGAGAATGCATTTGAACGCGTGATCTTCTTACATTCAAACGCAGAAAACCAGAGAATACAATAGTGCCACAATAAATCCTTTATCATAACACAACTGCAACAATTCATGTGAATCAGTCAATCATGAACTCCCTCAGTATGAGATGAAAACTAGATGGAATAAGGAAACTGTCTTTCATAAATAAGAAATCTTACATACAGATGCATAACCAACAAACTAGAGTGTCTGTTAAAACATTACAATCGATAGCTTTGCTCTACCATCGATGCTTACAAAAATGGCAAAAATGCCTACATATAATCAAAAACAACCACAACAGCAAAAACAAGATGCTGCATTAAAAACATTGCATCTACATGTCTTCTGACAGTCTGCGCATGCAGACTCTGGCCGATCATGCACCCAGGACTTGGTGTCCCCTCGGCCAAATTTGGACAACTATTCTTTGTCAGACGCCACCTTAACTGCGCATGGATCGTACAAGGGAAGTAGCTGAGCCATTAAGAGCCGAGCTAGCGTGTGCATACCTCCTTGGCGAGTCGAGGACTCGGTGTGGCTTCCATGAATAGAACCAGTACATAGGACCTTCTCGGGTAGACTTTCAGCCAGAACATCCATACTTTGCAATTAATGAGTGAGGTGAGGTTTCAACCACCCTCTCTCTTCTTCATTCATACCCAACAGGTACCGGGATTTAGATCACATCAAATCGACATCTGGAGAACACAGTGCCCGCCCTTTGAAACTCAATTCGACGCTTTTAGCCTCCCTTTTGTACAAAATGATAAATGCTAGCGCCCATCCTCCAGGCCTTCTCCTTGTGACCAGACGCCAAAACCAAGGGCCCAATTCTGAGCGCTTTCGACACTTCGGGATTCGAGGTTTCGAGAGGTGAAATGAAGAGGAGCGCTTACTCCTCGAATTCCCGAATGCCGACATGGCACGAATGTGCGTGGCGTGTCCTCCAGAGGAACGGTCGAGATGGCATATCATGTTAGAAGAGGGTTTCCTCCATTATCAGGCTCACTTGACGTGACCGGGTGCTAGGACCATGGGCTTAGCTTCAAAGGCGCTTATCGACGTTTCGGGGTTCGGGGTTTCGAGATGTAGAAAGACGTGAAACCCTCACCCTTCGAACTCCTGAATGTTGAAATGTCGACGTGACTAGATCTTGCGCCACACATCCTTTGGATGGACGACTTATATCCTTTCTTGCATGCAATATAGACACTACCTATCGCGCTAATCCCGGTGCAACTCTGCTAACTGCGATTTCTTGCCGTCCATCGATCTACTTTTATAGATGAATCCAGGTCGTTGACAACATAATTTCGCCCGCTCACTTGATTTTTAGCCTGAAATGGGGCTTTATGTGCTACGCTTGGGCGTTCTTCGTGCAACCTGCAGCTCTGGATGCTCTCGGGCCCAAGACAAGAATTGTTGCTAACAGAACCCTTTCTCGTGCTAGTGGCCTAGTATTTAACATTGCCCTATATCCATCTAGAGTCAGGGTTTTGACTTCCTCAACCCTCAATTAGTGATCATGTTTGTACCTTATATAATATATTATTAAAATTAGATACATGTCTATCCCCATTTGTGTGATAAATGGGGGCTAACGTGCCATCCACTTGTACCATGGTGGTCAACAAGGTAGGTCAATTTGTGGGAGCCATAAATTTTTCATACAATCTCTGATTGAGGAATTTCTTACACCATTGCTAAAGGTCTCAAAGTGTATAAAATTGTTGAAGGTGTGGGCATAGGCTTTGGAAATTTTAACCCCTAAAATTAAATTTAATTCCTCAAAATGGCTCTAGAAGGTTTCAGACCCAATTCTCCAAATTGGGACCTACCACTAAAATGGCTCTACAAGTTTATTCCTCCAATTTTGTCCACCCATAATGTATCAATATAGATGAAAAATTATACAATGATGCAATATGGATCATTAGAAAATACTAAGCACCATGCGGTGTTGTATTTATAAATATTTTATTGGAGTATAAGGATTTTACAATTTCCTATATAAATTTCCCTAACTATGTAGTGACAAATTCCCCTTATGTGATTACAGGAACATTACATGACCATGAAAATTATACAACCAAGATGGAAAATTTGTAATTGGATGAAAATGAATTTTAATCCCAACCACATCATGGTATGGAGGCTATTATCCTTCTCCAAGATATTGGGATCATTTACTTCAATACTAAAAGAATATTACTCAATGGGTGATAAAAGTCTTGAAAAGCCACATCACTCAAGTCTCCCTACTCAAATTGACTCTTCTCTCTACTTGAATTAGGGAAATTTTTTATTAGATATAGGCCAATGCAAAAACCTTCCCTACTCTCTACAATATTATTCTAATAGATTATGGTAATTATTCTGTATATAAGTCCAACCATGAGGTAAATTCCCCTCTTGTTCTTCTAAGTAGGATCATTTTGGGTCATGTCTATTGTAATCTAGCACATGTGTGCCCATGCTAGGGAAATTTCCTCCATAATTTCATTCTTAGGGTGGTAGCTTTCTTTATGCAAGAGACCAAGCACACAAATTAGGATGCTTGTAAGGCCTTATTTTTGTTGGCAACTGTCATCCTTGATTTAAAGTACCCTATACTCCCCTTTTAAATGGAAAACATATTAATGTCATTAGTGATTGATGAAGACATCCTATATATACCCTACCACTTCTAAGAGGTTGTGTGCTCTAATGATATTGACTGACAATTCCTAGAGACATACACCATTGATTTGTTGGCTAAAAACACAACCCTCAATTACCTCAGCCAATACCATCATTAAATTATAAAATGTCTTGATGTTTGTCATTGTGGATGTTTATGCCCAAAGATACTAGGGGGTCCTTAAAGTTTCATTTGAGTAGTTGAGTATTATATACCAAAACTTAGATGAGGTAACATATCAAATGGTCAACACATGTGCCTACCTACAAGTATATTTGATGCAAGTGCAACCTTTAACCAAATACATGAGCTCCTAAATGGTAATTTTGAATGGAATAGTTTATTCCAATGGTATGGAGAACACCTTGGTGGACAAATTCACTTTGTCTAAACACAATAATGGTTACAATAATGTTTGGTTGCATACTTTCTAGAAGTGGCACATTAAGTTCCAACAAAACTTTCTCAACAAAGGTGATCTTGGGAGACCATTTTCTTATTGCATTTTCCACCCTCTCTTAACTAGTGGGGTATTAAATGTAATTGAACATAGTCCTAGTGGCATCATATCCTTTCCATTGATATGGGTTCTTGAGGCAATTAATTTTTTTTCCAAGCAGTTCATGGTTTTTATTAGCTCCAAGAAGATCTATGGACTTTGAGAAAATTGGTTTAATAGGAACTTCTTCAAAAGCATGAAATAGAACCTCAAATATTGGTATATTTTAATAGTTTCCTTATCCCTTTTCCTATTTCCCACCACCATATCTACCACCTCCCATCCAAGGAAAATTTTAGGGGCTATATATCGCACATGGGCTAATTTTCCATATTTTTTCCAAAAACAATATTCACCGATTTCCATTTTTTCTAAAAGTGATTTTCCCAAATTATATAGAATAAAATTATTTTACCTTTAAAATAACCCAAATTTATATAAAATCCTTAGAAATTTGAATATTTTTACAAAAATATTACCAAACATTTTATAGTTTGAATATTAAGGACTAGTAAGATTCACGAAGGTTTCTACATTCTGAGATAAATTTTCATCCTTAAAATTATCCCTGCTCCCATCTCTTCCCTACCAATTTGTGAGATAGATTAAAGGCATCAACCCTAACTTCAACATTAGTTTTGGCTATGGAATTTAAGTCCAATTTCCACCCAAACACTTTCCCACACAACTTACCTCTATGGATTTAGGCTTATAGGCATACAAACAATGCACCCATTGGTATTTTCTCTAATATATGTTTGATTCCATTGCTTATAGCTATCTAAGGCCTTGATAGTGTTGAGGAAATATTTGAGGATGAATTAAAATTTAAGGTTTTATATTGTTCTTGAGCACAATTAGTACATGTGATGCACCATTTTAGTTATAAGTGATAGATTTTTCATCAGTTTCCATACTACATGTCAAATAAATGGCAAGCATTGGTGTGCCACCATTAGTTATCATATCATCCAACAACAATATCCCTAATTGTCCACACATGTGCCATTTGGAAAACTTGTTGAAATGCATGACTTTGAGTCTCTAATAAGGAATCACCTAATAATAATTGTCACTTGACAAAAATCTTCCTCGCATTTATGTTAGTGTTTCCCAACCTGAAAATGCATCTTAGAGGATATCTTCTCAGTCCACGTGGATGTAACCTCAAGTACACCCTAATTACTTAGTATTATTGTAAACCCATAAGAACACATTTTTGTGCTCCACATATAATTAGTAAATATTATTATATTAAATGTGACATAAGACACTTGACTTTTAATATATAAGAACAAATAATCTATACTAAAAATAAATGAATGAAAGTGAAGTGATGACCTATAATCCTTCTGGATAATTAAATATGAATGCATTTTCATTGGACTACATATATGAAATGGATCACTCTATAATTTGTCATCTATTTTGGTGCTTTCTCAGTAGAAAAATTAGAGCTAAAGGTTTATAGGGCCCACTTTAACAACATATCGAATTTTGGTAATTTGGGGGGTTTTGTGGGAAATTGTAAGATCCGGAAATTGTCTTAAAGAAATAATTATTAGACCATACCCATGGTGAATGAGTATAGTAATAATCCATGGGATCACTCCAAGGAGATATTTTTAAAGATGGGAGCACAAGTTTCTCACATCTCTCGCAACATGTCATTCCTCACAAAAACTCTAAAGAGGAAGTTTGGATATTTTAAGATGTTTGGTAGCTCTAACTCAGAAGATGACCCAGATGGGAAATATGGAGACAAACAAGAACCAAAAAAGGATCCGAAGAAAGTGGCAAAGAAAGAGATACCAAGTTCCAACATCACCTTTTGCCAAATCTCTATTCAAAGTAGAATCAAAAGTGAAAATCAAATCCTATCAAGGTGAGATTGATGTTGTTAAGTTGAATATATTGTTGCAATAGTTAGAAGTCTATTTTAGTGTTCATAACATAGGAGAAAAGAAAAATATATCATTTTTTGAATTGAATTTAGAGTACCATGCCCAAGTTTGATGGGAAATGCTCATAGAGACGCTTAGGTTGGAGGGTGATCCCATAGTAATTAAGTGATAGGTGTGTAAAACCTTCATTAAGTAGTGTTTTTACTCTATTGAATATGAATACGACCAATGGATATGTTGGCAATACCTCTAGAAAAATCAAGGGCATGTTATACAAGAGAACACCATTGAGTTGAAAAAGAAAAAAAAAACATTATGTTTGTAATATCATCCAAGAACTCAAATGTACTCAAATATCTAGGTTTCCTCCATAGTGATTTAAGAAGGAAAATGATGCTCTTTTTATATAGTACCATTAGTGAGGCCTATGGGAAAGAACAATATATAGGGAGTATGTACAAGAAGAAAGGAAAACCAAGTGGTTCCAAATAGAAAGACCAGCAAGACACTTCCAAGGAGAGAAAGAAGAAATGGAAAGGAAAGGATAAGGAGACAAAAACCGCTACATATTGGTGCAAGAATCAAAGCAATCATTGTAACCATTGTAGAATCAATGGTCATACTAAATATCCATGATGGAAGCTACATGTAAAGTTGAATCCAAATAATTGTAAGGAGGGAAATAATAAGAACATGCTAGCTATGGATTTAGAAAACACAGTATAGAGTAGCTTAGATGTAGAATAAAATATTGTTTGCACTAAAATGTAGAAGGAGATATACACTAGTAGTCTCTAACCTACAGAAGAGAAGGAGATGACTAAAATATTCCATATGAAGATCTCGGTCATGAATGCAAGTGTGGATTCTCTATTCGATTCTAGTTTGCAGACCAACCTTGTAGTACAGGATATGGTAAGTAATATTTAATTAGAAGTTCATGATCATCATTTCCCATGCCCATTGGGATAGGTAAATACAAATGAAAATAAAGTGTCACTAAGAAATGTAAAATCAATTTTTATATAAGTGAAAAATATACTAATGAAGTGGAGGTAGATGTAGTACCACTTGATGTGTGTGGTGTGGTTTTTGTATGCCCCTACATATATAGGAGAGATATGATGTTCATGATGAGAGAAAAATAATACCAATGGATCAAGGATGGGAAGTATTTTATCATCATTTTGCACAAAGTTAAATCCAATATATCTCTTGTAAGTTCTAACCAATCCAAGAAACTGATCAGTCCAAGTAGGAATTATGTACTTCTCTCTTTAATACAAAATCGACAAGGAGATGAATCAACAAAGGTAAATGAATCTCAAGTAGATGTACAAAAGAGACACTATTTGGAGGAGCTATTGCAACGATATATAGAATTTTTCAATATCCTAAAGGGTTACCATCCAAGAGGAAAGTGGATCATGAGATTTAATTGTTTCCTTACTCCCCATTGCCAAAAACAAGACTATACAGACAATCCATATTGGAAGCAAATGAAGTGAAGAAACAATTTCAACAACTATTGGATTAAGGAGTAATTTGAACAAGTACCTCACCTTATGGGTCACCCATCATTATAATTCCCAAGAGGACGGGGAATAGAGAATGTGTATCGACTATAAAGAAATAAATAATATTATTCTCAAGAATTGATGACTTACTATATTAGTTGCAACATGCCAATTACTTCACCAAGTTGTATCTCAAATCAAGATACCACTAAGTACGAGTAAAAGAAGAAACGTAGAAGACTATGTTCAAGCCAAGGAAAGGTCTATATGAATGGTTGGAAATTACTTTTGGTTTATGTAAGGCACTATCCACATTTATGTGTTTGATGAATGACATAATGCATACCTTTATATATTCATTTGTAATTGTGTACTTAGATGATATATCAATTTTAGACATACCTGGGAAGAGCATATATCACATCCTATTCAAGTTTTGGAGACCATGAAAGATAATCAACTATTGGAAAACCATAAGAAATGTGATTTTTCCCAACAATACTTGGTGTACATGGGGCATGTGAATGGCAGAGAGGAACTCAAGGCTAATCTTTCCAATATGGAGGTCATGATCAAGTGATCAAATCCTACCAATGTCACTAGAGTTAGGATCTTTGTGAGAGAATCATAATATATTTGAAATTTTATAACATCCTTTTCAATTTTGGCTGCACCACTCCATGCCATAAAAACTAGTGGCAAGAGTTTCCAATAGGGAAAGAATAACCAAATGCATTTTGAAATTTGAAACAAAATATTACTCAAGCACCATTTTTTTGCATTTCCTAATTTGTGGAACGCCTTCAAAGTGGATATAAATGCAAGTGCATATGTTATGGGAGTGGTCTTTATGCAAGGAGGAAATCCAATGATCTATCATTCTAAAATGTTCCATGGTGGGGTCCTGAACTACCCTACATATGACAAGGAACTCTATTTCTTGGTTCAAGCTATTGATAAATGGAATTATTATCTAAGGCTAAGGAAACCATCATCTACACCAATCACTAAGAACTGCAATACTTACGAGCCCAAAGTAAACTTAAACAAGAAAGGCATTACAAGTGGATGGGGTTTTGTATTCAGTTACATATTATCATGATATATAATAAGGGAAATATTATTTATTTCACAAAAATTCTTTCAATCCCACCAACACCCAAATTCACAACTTTTGGGGTACTCTTATGCACATGTAGCCTTTAACCCATGATGCATACAAGTAGGAATACACAGAAGATGAGAAGTTCAAGGTGGTATTTGAATAGCTACAAGGCCAAGTTCATATAGAATAAGGTGATAACAAGGATGAATACCATTCACAGGACGGGTTGGTCTACAAGTTGGATAAGCTCTATGTTCCTAAAGGAAAAAGATTTAAACTTATTAGAGAGGCCCACACCTCCTAAGTTGCAGTGGTGTTCGGAAAACAATGGATAACTTATGGAGATATGTATTAGCCTAGGATGCAATAATATGTAGCTCAATTTATCAGAAAATGAATACTTTACTCTACCCAAAACAATTAATAATAGGAAACAAGGTCGATATACCATCTGTTAACTATACCTACTAGACCATGGGAGAACATCTCCATGGATTTCATGGGTGTTTTTCCAAGAACTAAGAGGGGACATGGATATCTATTTGTGGTAATGGATAGGTTTAGTAAGAAGTGCATTCCCATGCTTTATAAAGAGATTGTTAAGTGATAAGATGCAACAACGATGTTCTTTGAAAATTTCTAGGTGCACTTTGGGATACCAAGAGGCATCATCGTAGATGGAGATACTGTATTTATCAATACCTTTTGGAATACACTTTGGTAGAATATGGACACCAAGTTGAAGAGGTCTACAAATTTCCATCCATATATAGATAGGAAGACAAAAGTAGTGAATAGGACATTGGTTCATCTTTTGAAGAATTATAATTAGAAGAATCCAAGGACATGGGGTGAAAACTTGTTTTATATTTAGTGTATGCATAATATATTAGTCCAAATTACCATTAGCAAGTCCCCTTTTCAAACCTTCTTTGAAAATTTTTCACCTTCACCCTTAGTTGTTGTATATGAATAACAAGAAATATCAAGGGAATACACCACACGAGGAGAAGCATTTAAGGCTGAAATTTTCATTGATAATATTAGGTATATCCATTTACAAGTACATGAGACATTGAAGAAGTCAGAGGAAATACCAACATAGAAATGAGAAGATGTTCAAGGTGGGAGATAGAGTTTTTTTGCATCTAAAGACGAAAGGATATAGGGTACTAGTAATAATTTCAAGGATCTATGGTATTGTCCTTTTGGAGTGTTAGAAAATGTAGGTGATAATGCCTATAGACTCAATCTACCTCCATATATGTGCATTAACTCAATAGTGAATGTGAAACTCTATGAGCCTTCTATATTAGATGAGGACACTTATGGAAATTTTTGACCCACCATAGAGTACATAGCACCATAATATGAAGCAAAGTTAGTAGAGGATTCAATTTTGTAGAAGAAGTCTAGAAAAACTAAATGGATACAACATGAACTCTGGTAGGTTGGGTTGAAAGGACAACTTCTAGGAAATGCCAAATGGTACTCTAGGGAGAAAGTAGAGGACACAATTTCTCACATCCTTTAGTAAAATAGTTTTGGGAACAAAATCATCCTGGAATGGGCAAGTATGATCAGTGTATAATGTGTCATCTATTTTGGTACTTTACAGGTGGGAAAATTAGAGATAGAGGCTTGTAGGGCCTATTTTATGGGTTGGTCCTATTTTGGTGATTTGAGGGTTTTGTGGGAAATTGCATGATCTATAAATTGGAATAAATAAAGAAGTATGAAACCCCATCCATGGTGGATGAGTATAGTAACAATACAAGGGATGACTTGAAGGAGATATTTTCAAATCTAAAAGAAAAAGTTGCTCACATCTCTCACAACATGGACATTGTTAGGGAAGTTATAGAGAACAAGTATAGACTTTTTATTGAGTTCAATAGATATAAATTGGAACTTGGATCAAACAAGAAATATAGAGACTAAGAAGAACCAAAAAAGGAGACAAAAAAAGAGATACCATGCCCAACATCACCTATTCCCAATATCTATTCAAAGTGGAAGAAAACGTGAAAAACAAACCCTGTCAAGGTCAGATTTTTTATGTTAAGTTGAATAAATGCTTGTACCGGTTAAAATTCTATTTCAGTTTTCATAACATATAAGAAGAGAAAAATATATCATTTTCTTGGTTTAAGTTAGAGTGCCATGTCCAAACTTGGTAGGAAATCCACACAACGATGCTTAGTTTGGAGGGTGATCATGTAGTAACTAAGTGGAAGGTGCTTAAAACCCTCATTAACTCCCAATTTTATCCAAGTTAGGTATGAAGAGGGCCAATGCATATATTGACATTATCTTTGGTATAAGCATGGGAAAAGTGTATAAACATACACCACTAAGTTAAAAAAGAAATCCATTATGTTGGGAATATCTCCCTAGAACTTGGATGTAATCCTTAAGTATCTGGGTGTATATGGGATCTATGACAAAAATTGATTCCACAAAATGTTTCCAACATAGGCTTGATGAATTCTAATGTGCCAACATATTCAACCTTATAGGGGAAAGGAGGTCTCACTCAAGGCACATATGATAATTTTCATATGATTGATTTGCAAAGTGTCAAAGATTAAGTGGCAGTTGCATTCTCTTATCCTTTAATCACATTCATTTAAGATACTATAACTAACAACATCCATAGTAATAACAATAACATCAAAATMATCCAKATCTAACATGAACACGAATGCATAAGCAAAACAAGTATCTATTACATCAACACATGAGTAATACAATACAAGTCTGACATAGAACTTAATATATAACTCATGAATCTTAAATCGCAATAATAATGMAAATTTTCTTAACCTCTTTTAYATTTATTACAATTCACACACATATATAGGCACCTTGAGTGGTTACAAAACATTCCAAAATATACCAGGGAATATGCTATTCTTGTAACTCGCTCATACAAAAGAGTCTACATCTTAAAAAACATGCATAGAGGATCAGGGGAAGTAGGAACAGAGGATGTATAAGACAAATCCTAAGCATATGCATACTCAATATTATATGGAACCATGTACTTGGGATTCTATGGTCTCTTGGCTTCCACATATTCATGTTCTACTCAAATCTGCTCTACACCAACACTTAGTAAAAAATGGGCTAAAACAATGGCCTCCACAATCATTTAAAGGGATAAGTGATGCTATTTAAACCTAGGACCACATATGAGTCATGTGTGCAAGCATGGTATCTGGAGAATATGGATAAGAACAAAGGAAAACCAAATAGTTCCAAATAGAAATTCCACCAAGACACTCCCAAGGAGGGAAAAAATAAGTGGAAAGGATTAAATAAGAGGACAATAACTACTACACATCAGTGAAAGTATCTAAGAAAACACTATAACTATTCTAATATCAATCATCATATCAAATATAAGTGTGAGAAGATACATTCAAAGATAAATCTAAATAACCACTAGAAGGAGACCAAGAAAAAGAGCATGCTAGTCATGGATTCAAGCAACTAGGTAGAGAGTAGTTTATATGTAGGAAAAAATATTGTCTTCTCTACAATGTAGAAGGAGGTGAACCCAGGTAGCATCCATCCCAATAAAGATAAGGATATGACTAATCTCTTCCATATCAAAATCTAGGCCAAGTAGACAAAAGTGGACAATCTATTTCATTCTAGTTTGGAAACCAACCTCATAGTAGAGGATTGGGTAAGTAAGCTTGCATTGGAAATGCACGATCATCCTTTCCCATACCCATTAGGATGGGTAAATAAGGATGTATATCTTAAGGTCACTAAGTAGTGTAATATCAAATTATCTATAAGTGAAAACTATATTGATGAAGTAAAGGTAGATATAGTACCACTTCATGTGTGTGGTGTAGTGTTTGGAAGACCCTAAATGCACATAAGTGATTCAATATTCATGAGGGAAAACCAATACCACTTTATCAAGGATCAAAGTATTTCGTCATCAATGCATAGAAAGGTAAATACGAGATTTCCTTGGTAATTGTGAACCAATCCAAGAAATTGATCATTTCAACTAGGAAGTTTGTATTTCTCTTTTGAAGATAGAATCCACAAGAAGATGAATTTATATAGGTAAGGGAATCTCTAGATGGATGTATTAAAGAGAAGAAACACCAGTTGTAGGAGCTCTTATATATGTATAGAGAAGTGTTACAATATCTTGAATGGTTACCACCTAAAAGGGAAGTGGAGCATGATATATAGTTGTTTCCTAATTTCCTATGTCCAAACATTGGAATATACATATATATTGGAAGCAAATGATGTGAATAAATAATTGCAGAAAGGAGTAGGGAGTAAATTGACCAAGTACCTCACCTCATGGATCATTTATCATCATATCATCTAATAAGGATGGGACCTAGAGAATGTGTATTGACTAAAGAGCACTAAATAAGATTACTCTCAAGAATCAATAACCTTTTCCCAATATT
>SNQJ01S0116163.1:12192-27917 GCA_010110895.2 Picea sitchensis | reverse complement strand
CATACAGCTGTCATGACTAGCAGAGCCCAACTAGGCATGTAAGCACTCACTTTTTGCTCATCACATGACGAAAAGAGTGCAAACAATGGTTAAGGGCAAAATCACATCAAAATATGAAGCATGTCTAGTAATGATAAGCCACAAATATATTTTGTCCTTAAGCAATTCACGAACCTATCTTATGTCATGAACCATGATCCAACATCAAATTCACCACTCGAAAGTCCAATCACCTATCCCAAAATGATGCTTTGAAACACAACGTCTTGTCCTCATTATTACAATAATGGGTAGAAATGAAATGGATTATCTGGGTGGTGAAGCCATCCAGATAAGCCTCACCTGGTCATAAATTTTCCTTACGAGATCCTTACTTAAACTTACCATTCGCATTATCAACACCATCACCATATCCCCCTTGTCGTGAGATTTCTCCAGTCCCGAGTCTACTCCTATCCGGTACCAAACCCTTACCCTCATCAATTGACTAAACCCTTGTGCTACAACCCGTTCCTTTTCTCACAACTTATAACGATGGTCGTTAGTAGACACCAACCGATATTCCAAATTTATAGGGAAACCGAGGAGTTCCAATTATGTCAAGAAAAATATGCTAGACCGGGATGGATGCCATTTGTGGAAAAATTCATAGGCTAGCACAGGAATATATCTCATGAATTTATTCAGGGTTACGATGGACAGATTGGACATATAGGCAATCTACAACTGACAATCAATGAAACAACCTTAAGGGATGTCACGGGATTACCTAACAGAGGAGCCAAATACTTCAAAGGTGTAGGAATCAACAAGGAAATGTTCCAACGATTCTTGAAAGAAGCTCATCAGCACCCTGACTGGAAAAAGGGGATCCCTAGGAACTATATCAAGGAAGAGTATCATCCAATGATTACTAGTCTTCAACGATTCGTCACTTGTGAGGGCATGTATGTTGTGACCTTCATATATCATCTTAGGCTTCTATTACATTTTGAAGGAGGCCCTGAAATTGATTTCCCATATTTTCTATGGATAAGTTTAAACAAAATGGTAAGAGGTGTTAAATCCATATCCAAAACTGAGAAGACTAGAATTTACCATCAAGGTCTCATTAAAATGTTACTTTTACATGAACTTAGGAAACATAGGATTAGTTGGAAAACCCTTATCACTCAACACCTTCCCACAGAAAAAAAACCTGTGGAGGAAACCCAACATGCTCCAAAGAAAAATAAGGAACCTCAAAAGAAAAAGGGCAAGAAGGATAAGACAACTCCACCATCATCTAGGGCAGTGAGCCAACACAAAAAAGAAGGGCCCTCTTCCATAATCAATAGAACTTTTAAAAACTCCGAATCAAAAGGTAAAAACAAATTAGTAGAGGAGACTTCAACAGTGGCATTTGAGAAAAAGGGTCATCAGACAAAAATAATGAATAAAGGGAAGCATAGTTCAAAAACTAAAAGTGAACAGTCTATGGCACAATCCCCTGTCACCATTTCATAATTAGAAAAGAAGAAAAGGAAGCCTGTGAGCACCCCTAATCTGGTACCTCCTTGTAAAAGAACCATGAGGAGCATGGCAAAGAAGAGAAAAACAATCATCAGTCCTCATACACAGAAATATCCAATTGATCTTACCTCCCCTTTTGAAGATTTATCAGTCCAAGATGACATCCCTAGTTTGACCGAGGAACAATCCACTATTACTTTATGTGGGATGAGAGAGGAAGTCAAGGAAAGGTAATGCATCCAACCAGTAATGATGGAGTCAATAAATACCTTGAAAAAAGAACAAATGAAGAAAAAGATTGGGGAACTGCAAAAACAAAATCAAGAACTCAAACAAGAAGTGAAGGAATACCAACTATTGGACATGTATATCAAAAAGGAAAATGAGCAATTGAAAGAAACCAACCAACAACTTCAAGATGACCATGAAGAGACTTATAACAAGCTCAATAAGGTACTACGACTCCTACAATATGTTAGGGTCATAAAAAGGGAGCTAAAAGAAGAAGCCTTAGCCATCAACATCATTGATCCACCAAAGTAAAGAACACAGTTTCAAGTTTTGAAAAATTTTGGGTTTGTTTTCAGTTGCATGAGGACATGCAATGATTTTGGCATGGGGGAATGTTGAGACCCGAAATTGACATCCCCATTACCCTATTACACTCTTCATCTATACCTTTTTGGCTTACCTAAAGCTTGGGTGAATGACAAGAACGCTACCATTAGCCAGTAATAAGGTCATAAGGTAAAGTATGGTTAATTCATGCATCTTGTGGTTTATTGAGTTAAGGAATTAAATATTTCATGTACTAATGTTTCAATTTTCCATGTGTAATCTTTGACCTCTAGATAAATCCAACCTTCCTATACCAGCTCAGCTATCCAGTACGTGTGCACCAAGACTGCCACTGTATGAATCCGATACCAAACGCATCTGGTACTAAAATCTCATCTGTTGCGATCTGGTAGCAATGGTCATGGACTATCGTGATCTGGTACCACCATATGCGCACTGTTTTGATCCGGTACCATTTACCTGTCACGATCCGGTACCAATATAGAGAGTCGAATGTACCAAGTTTAGTCCATATCACGCCCAAGACAATTGTTGGATGTTTATTTACTTTAGCAAGGCTATGTTAGAATAGTTTGTTGATTGCCTCATCCTCATGCACTTCGTGTCATGAGGATGAAGCTAAAATATGTAACCGAATAATTAAATTTAAACATTTGATTGATTTGCAAATCACTTCACTTCCTTGTGTTTCATGACTAAGACTGTTAAACAGTCGTGGCAAGGATGGTGGAAGTGTAGGAGAGTTAGCATATTACCAACATGTGAAGCAACGTGTGATATTGCAGAACATATTCTGAGTGAAGACTAATAGAAGAACGTCATTTATCTCCATGTCTTGATTGTCTATGATTGAATATGAGTTGAGTTGTTAACAAAAGTTTGATGTTATGTTTTGAGATTTGAGTGAGAGTAATGTGTGGGTTGAAGACAAGTTTATTGTAGACTTCAGTAGCTGACCTGTTGAAGCGGTAAGGGCCCACCACCCAACAAAGCTCAACATATTCATAGATTAGAATTAGCATTTGTTTTCAGTAGTGTAAATTTTAAATTAGTTGAAGATTTAATTCTGTTAGATGATAGTAGTACAACTTAAACTAGGATTTCCATTATCTGATTTCTTAGAGATCTTTACTTGCTCTGTTTTTGCATATGCTATGTTTTTATGAATTTGGTTTTTAGACATGAATGTTGGAAGCAGTAGTCAGACATATTTGAAGGAGAACTAATGAAGTTCACAACAACACATTGTGAACCACATCATACTCAGTATACTAACTATTGAACTACCCATGCTATGTCTTGATGATTGATGTGTGATTTCCCTTTCAAAAGTGTGGATTGCATAGTTAGTTTTCTGGGTCAGATAGTAGAGTTGATTTGTCAAACCAACTCCATCTCATACTTTCATGTGCCATAATGGAGTAGATAGCCTCTCTGTGAAAGACAACCAAAGTGCATTGCAGTTTTCTATTTTGATTTGTTTCCAACATGCATAATCTAGCTTAGATCTATACTCGTGACATTATAAATTACCTTTCTTACTGGTGTCTTGTAACTCTATTGATTACGAATCCCTGATTGATAATTAATGAGTGCATTATACTAAACATATAAGCAACACAACACAACCCATAAATGAGTTGAAAAGGTGAAAAATCGGTTGCAGTCTTAACAGATGTTCGGTAGGCCCATAATGTCAAGTACAACATCAAATGCCAATTTGACTTGGCCGAATTGATCGTTTGTTGTAGGATGGTCTGAAGAGATTTATTGACAGCTTCCACCTGACCATTCACTTGGGGGTAGTAGGGTGATGAATGTTCTTTCCTCAACCCAAGATTTGATGTTAACTCGGTCATCATTTGGTTCTAAAAGTGACTTTCGTGGTCAATGACAATCTCTCTCGGGACGTCGAACCTTGCTATAATCTGGTTAAACAAAAAGAGAGCTGGAATCTCTCCATCATATTTAAAAATTGGCATAGCTTCGACCCACTTTGTGAAGTAGTCGATGGCTACAATTATATAACGGTGTCCCCTTGCTGAAGGAGGGTTGCATGTAGTGTAATCAATCCCCCACTTGGTGAAGGGACAAACTATGATGACATGAAACATGGGAGTGGGATGTGCCCTCATATTCCGAGAGAAGATCTAACATGGGTGGCACTTCTTGACTGATGTGATACAATATTTGATTAGTGTCAGCCAAAAGTAACTAGCTCGTAAAATATTTTGGGTTGTTCCCAACCCAGACAAATGACCGCCACATGCTCCAGTATGGAAATCGTTAAGTACGATTTTCTCTTCTTCATGAGGGAGTTATGGGCGAAGGATGCAATCTACACCTTGATGATAGAGAGTGTCCTCAAGGATGAGATAGTTCTTGGCCTAATGACGTATATGAAGATGCTCATCATGAGAAGCAGAGGTGGGGCACTTCAAAGTCTAGAGATATACAAGTATATCTCCATACTAGGGGTCCGAAGATGGTATCAAAAACATATCTCCTTGAATAGGCGATTCTTCAGGCATAAAATCACCTGACTCAACCAGAAGTTCCGAGATAAGTTCCGCAAAGACCAGTGACTTTTTGGATTTTTCCAAAACGAAATCTAAGTCAAATTCCTGGAGGATGACTATCCATATATTTATCTTTTCGCCAATTATCCTTCGTGTCAACACGTATTAAAACGGATTCAAAATGACAATTATGGTGGTCTTGCGAAAAAAAACATAATGACAGAACCATTGGACAACATGCACTGCTGCCAACCCAAGTTTTTCGATATGAGAATAATTGAGTCCCGGTCCAACTAGGCCTCGACTTAGGTAATATATCACATATTCTGAGAGAAAATCATCCTCCTGAACTAAGACCATGCCGATGGTTGACTCTACTACAACCAAGTATAATAAGAAATCTTTGTCATAATTGGGTGGTCGAAGCAGAGGGGCGGTTGTGAGGGCATATTTCAACGCTTCGAAGGAGCGTTGAGCGACATCGTCCCAATGAAAAGGAACGTCTTTATTATTAACTTCACTAAAGAAACTTACAATGATGACGTCGACCACTACTCCATGAATCTGGTCCTTGGCTCCTCTTTTACTGTGCACCAACTACTAACACACTTGCTCCTCTTCTTTGTTGAAATCACAAAATGGTTGCAGAATCTTGGGCAAAGGGGAATACGAATTCGGGTAGAGTTTCTTTACTATGTTTTTCCTCTTTTAGAATGGGACCCCTACCCCTTATTTTATAGGCTAGAATGATCTAGGTATTTATTCGAATGACTGACCTTGCATGGTAGAAAGTTTTAGTTAACTTACACAAAACTGTGCATTCCATCAACAACTTTCCATTTTTCATGCTTTTGTAGGTACACGCGGGCTGTAGTGGGTCAACTAGAGTGTGCACACGGGCTGTAGTGGAGCAGGGTACGTGGGCCTTTAAAAAGGGTGTTTTTAAGAAGATTTGTTCAGTACTGTCTTGGAAAAGAAGGTATATGAAATGGCCTGATGTCAGGTAAGTATGTCTGGTGAAAATTAGGGTTATAACAACGTGGTCCTATCTTTGACCCCGATGTTCTGAAGTTTAGCACTGGGAATGGAATTTAGCAGATTTATAGCATTATGGGCACATGCTGAAGGTTATTTTCCAATGTCTCACCCACAACAATGCATCTGCTTCTGGCTATGATATTCATGCTATCTTTGTCATCGATGAAATTTAGGTATACCCTAAACTTAGCAACTTCAGCAGCAATAGAGTCCCAGGCGACATGTTTGGCCCCCTATAACAGTCCTTTGCCTTTCAAACTTGTCTTCAATTTGTCTACCCTTTCCTGTAAATCTTGATTCTCTCTCTAGAACTGGGCCATATTTTCATCCTTTATTCTCATTTCTTGTTGCAACCTTTCTATGTCTCCCTTAAGGCTCTTAATTTCTTCTTCTTTCAGGATAACTTGGGACATAGCCTGAACCAATCCATCATTGTTTTGCTTATTTCTTGCAATAGAAAGTGCAACAACAACCATGTTTTATGCTCATGTCTGTCCTTATGACCAATTTACCTTTTCCTTCTCCAGCTGCAACACTTTGGCCTTGTAATTCAATGCTTCTTGTCGAAATGTTTCTTTCTCTTGCTCTAGATAAGCTAGCTCTGTTGTTTGTGGATTCTCTATGGGAGACATCTTTAGCCTTTTCTTCATGCTTTGAATCACCTTGTCTTTCTCTTCTAAAGAAAATTTCACCCCCTAAGGGCCTTCATATTCTAATCTCTTGACTTGAGTCTTCAAAGCTCTGCTGGATGCTTTCTCTTGTCTCAAATGTCCCTCCATCTTAAGTGCATGAGTTGTCAACCTTGAAAACTTTAAGCTCAGACTTAGATAGTCTGAATATAGCATGTCACTGGTGTTTCTCTGGAGTGGGGCATTGATGTTTTCATAATGCAGCTTGACCTCAGACACTTTATCATCATCTGCAATTTCTATGTTGAGTGTCTTCTTATCTATATCTCTGACTCAGAAAAGATGTAAAGAACCTCCTCGTTACGACAAAAACTCTTTAACAGGTGTAGAATTTTTTATTTATTACTTTATTTATTTATTTTTTTGTTTAAGGTGTGTGCGCGCGTGTAACAAGGAATAGACACACTTGAATCTACGTCGCCACCTGAAAACCAATAAGACACAACCAAGAGGATCACAACAAGAAGACTTAAGGCACACATCAAGTAACTGCAAGTAATAAACGATCACAACGTAAGGCGCACAACAAGTAGCTGCAAGCATTAAATGACATGCTAGGTTAGGTATCGTATGAACACAGAAGGAAGAATCCATGGTAGGAGACTTTACTATTTCTGCACAGGAAAGCAGGGCGTTTAATCTTAGTTCTCTGCTCCAGAGAGAGAGAAGGTCAGATAGGCTCCTGGCCGACTGCTCAGGCAGAAACTAGTAATCTCNAGAGAAGGTCAGATAGGCTCCTGGCAGACTGCTCAAGCAGAAACTGGTAATCTCCGTCAGGTGTGTCGCAAGAGTGGAATCCCTGCCTTTAAAGGGCCTGAGACTCTTGATATGGCACTGGATTCTTTACACAGGAAAAATAATCACACACACAAACTTATATACTAAGGCTACATGGAGGTGTCTACATCCCGCCCGACACAAGCAGACCACGCAATGCAAGAGAACCAAGTACTACAAAATCAAGGGCAACCACGACCTCGACGGAAGACGCAAGTTAGAAGGACTCCGACATCGACCAACCACTAGAGAGACTCATTGACTTCAATTACAACCCATTTACTCCATTTGACTTCTATTACACGATGAGTTACCAACCCAGTCTTAAATAATGTACATTAATTAATTACAAATCCCCGTTTACTGAAACTTAATCAATGATTGACCTTAGATTTTAAGGACCCTACATTTACTAACTCAGAATAATCTATTGTGCTCAATCAAGGTTATTACACCATATATGTTTATTAATAACAATAAAGATTACAATAACACTGCCATGAAATGTTAAACACCTTATATTTATATCACATATACGGGCCATGATTTACAATTACAATACCTCTTATATGCTACAACCATAAAATTACAATGACCTTACATGATAAAAATATTTCAAATAAACATGAGGAGCTCACAATTCGATGTCATCAAGATCATAAATTTCAATAATAATGCAATAATAACAACGACATTCCTTTCTGTAAGTTATCTACACAACACTACACTCTATATTATGTTGCAAAACAATACTCTTACATATTTCAGAAACAATATGAAACCATAGCGTTACCTTTACATATCACCTTAACCTTATAAATTATAGTCCCCATACATTACTGATTACCGTATCAATTTACATTATTCATAACAGTAAAATGTTAGTAACATTTTCACCAAATGACAACACCCTTACCCTATTGTCAATATATAAAAATAACATCATATTTATAAATAACATCATATTTAAAAATAACAATATAACATCATATTTAAAAATGACAATATATAACAATAACAATATTTAAAATGAACCATATTTAAAAATAACAATATTTAAAAGGACAATATATAAAAATAACAATATTTAAAAATGACAATACTTAAAAATAACAACATTTAAAAATGACAATATATAAAAACAACATCACCATACATTGCAGCAACATTGGATTTACCTATTAATGCCATCATTTTCTAAATTCACTATATCCTTGCAGCAACCTTACCAACAAGAACCGTAACAATGCCTTTGCGAGTTATTAACCACCCTAGGAATCAACGGCCAAACCAGTCTGCCAAGTCAGGTAAAAATCGACAACTGGCAACAATAACTACCGGTGTGTGTTCAAGTCAGAATCAAGGGGCAATCTAAGAGCGCATGCAAAAAGAAATCATGAATCAAGGCAGTTGTAAAAAGGAAGTTTAAATTTGGATTTAGAACAGGCTGCGTGCTGTCAACAACACACCCACCAGTGATATCATGTAACAAAGCATTTTAGGCAGCGTATTTTTGGTATTTCATTGATAGGTCGTGAGCTACTATATGATTATTTTTCACAGGTCTGCGAGATGATACAAGAATTCTCCATAGATCCCTGTTTGACGGCAATTGAACCGATGCTAGGTAAAAAATTTATAACTTTTGATTATAAAGGAGAAATTTTCATCGTGGAAAAAGATGTAAAAAGGAAAAAGACAGGAATCACACTCAACTCGGCAAGGGAAAAAAAATATCTATCTCAGTCAGCCCAGATACCCAAAACGCAGATTAGACGTGCCAAGAAGTCGTGGCACTGCAGTGATGTGTAACCCCAAACGCAACGATCTATGTGGCTGGAAACAGTGTGGGTATCTGCCCCCTCCCCAAATCGCACAGGAAACATCCACGCATTTGCAGAGAATTAAGCACAAAATCTCAGTGAATGGAGGGTTGGAACTGTGCGGGTATCCTCATCCGATTCACCAAGAGATACCACCCCATAACGCAAAGCTTAGCAACAACAAAAATAACGCAGAGCTAGAAAAAGGACGCAGAAAAAAAATAAAAAATGCAGAGATACAAGAATCAACCCGTTTACAGAGTTAAGGACCATTAACAAAAGAGGGATCAGACAGGAACATGCTCGCTGGTAAATAATAACAAGGGCATATGTCTGGTGGTGTAAACCCTTCACACAATCAATAGTTTTGTAGAGATTAAGACCATTAACAAAGATAAATTAGACAGGAACAAGCTCACAGGTAAATAATAATTACACAAATAATTTTTTTCCAGAAAGTGATGAAGACGCTAGGAAAGGAGACAATCAGAAATTTCATCCAGGTGTAAATTCGCCCCTAAACTCAACACAGGTATAATCTCGCCCTAAAATTTTCGCCCGAAAAGGTTAAAGAAAAATTGCCGAGAGGGAAAGTAAACGTTGTCCTGCAATTCAAAGTCTGTCAAGGAGTGGGCCTCTAGGCTAGCTAACTCATCTTACCAGGAATTTAAGTCCAAGGGTACCACGATTTCTTATATAACAGTTTAACCTTTAGCAATCGTTGGATGAAATCAGGATTTTCGGCAAGCATTGGATAAAAATTAACATTGCGAATCATCGAAGGAAACAAAAGACACAACTAATGTTATATAAAATTTAACTCTAGTTTACTTTTCCAATACCAGGAAAATCTACATCATAAATCCCAGTTGCATTCTATTCTACCAAATTAAAAATCATACCGTTGCCTTAACGTCGTCCCCGAGTGTCGTTCGCGCGCTCGTCCGCTCCTGCTCTGTGACGCTCCCGCTCGCTGACCATCGAGACCACACCGGTACCTCCCAGCCAATCGCTAGGGGTACTCTGCTTCCCCCTTAGCCCTCCCGAGCCGCAAAGGGGCCACACAAAATCTAGATGGTAAGTCTAGCTTCCCAGCTCACCTCGCAAGGCCGAGCTACCACTCCAATACAAGCTGAGAAAATCCCAACTCCTCACAAGCAATCAGTCAAGTCACAATTCGGCAGTGTAACGATATGCTAACAACCGATCCCCTTTCTTCCTCATCTCCCTTTTCTTATATAGAGTTTTGAGACCCACTAACTTTCCTAATTCACATTTTNGAGATACAAGAATTAACCCGTTTACAGAGTTAAGGACCATTAACAAAAGAGGACTCAGACAGGAACATGATCACTGGTAAATAATAACAAGGGTGTATGTCTAGTGGTGTAAACCCTTCACACAATCAACAATTTTGCAGAGATCAAGACCATTAACAAAGATAAATCAGACAAGAACAAGCTCGTAGGTAAATAATAATTACACAAATAAATTTTTGCCAGAAAGTGATGAAGACGCTAGGAAAGGAGACGATCAAAAATTTCGTCCAGGTGTAAATTCGCCCCTAAACTCAACACAGGTATAACCTCGCCCTTAAATTTTCGCCCGTAAAGGTTAAAGAAAAATTGCCGAGAGGGAAAGTAAACGTTGTCCTGCAATTCAAAGTCTGTCAAGGAGTGGGCCTCTAGGCTAGCTAACTCATCTTACCAGGAATTTCAGTCCAAGGGTACCGCGATTTCTTATATAACAGTTTAACCTTTAGCAATCATTGGATGAAATCAGGATTTTCGGCAAGCGTTGGATAACAATTAACATTGCGAATCATCGAAGGAAACAGAAGACACAACTAATGTTATATAAAATTTAACTCCAGTTTACTTTTCCAATACCAGGCAGATCTACATCATAAATCCCAGTTGCATTCTATTCTACCAAATTAAAAATCATACCGTTGCCTTAACGTCGTCCCTGAGTGTCGTTCGCGCACTCCGTCCGCTTCTGCTCCGTGCCACTCCCGCTCACCGACCGTCGAGACCACACCCATACCTCCCAACCAATCACTAGGGGTACTCTGCTTCCCCCTTAGCCTCCCGAGCCGCAAAGGGGCCACACAAAATTTAGATGGCAAGTCTAGCTTCCCAGCTCGCCTCGCAAGGTCGAGCTACCACTCCAATACAAGCTGAGAAAATCCCAACTCCTCACAAGCAGTCAGTCAAGTCACAATTCGGCAGCGTAACGATACGCTAACAGCCGATCCCCTTTCTTCCTCATATCCCTTTTCTTTTATAGAGTTTTGAGACCCACTAACTTTCCTAATTCACATTTTAATTTAAGTTTCAATAAAATATTCTAAATGATCTCGTTCGCACAAGTGTCGTCCATCCCCCTCTTTCCTCAAGTAATTATTTTCTTTAATTTATTAATTTACTCGTTTCCTCACCCACCTAGAGTCGCTCCTAAATTTACTCCTAGGTGTTCCTAGATCCCCTTACATGTTTTAAATACTTTCCTAAAGAAAAATATGTTACTAAATTAGCTCAAATTAGCAGGTTCTTAATTACAGATTCTTTACTATGTTGACTTTGCTTTTTACCCTATGGCCATACAAAATTTGATGGCAAGTTCATTTCAAATACCAAGTAAGGTCGAAAGCTATCACTCCTATTCGAGTTGAGAAAATCCTAACTCCTCACAAGCAATCAGTGAAGTCACAATTTTGGCAGCGTAAAGTTACGCTAACTACTGATCTTTTTTTTCCTCATCTCCCTTTTCTTTTTATAGAGTTTGAGGACCCACTAACTTTCCTAATTCACATTTTAATTCTGTTTCAATAAAATATCTCTAAATGATCTCGCTCGCGACAAGTGTCTGCCCATCCCTCTCTTTCCCTTCAAGTAATTATTTTCTAATTTACACTTACTTCCGCTTCCTCACCCACCTAGAGTCGCCCCTAAATTTACTCTAGGTGTTCCTAGATCCCTTACATGTTTTAAATATTTCCCTAAAGAAAATATGCTACTAAATTAGCTCAAATTAGAAGGTATGTTCTAATGTAGATTCTTTACTATGTTGACTTTGCTTTTTACCCTATGTCCCTTCTCTCTTTCCTTTATTATTTAGTTTCCTATTTTTATTATTCCCTCTTTTATAAAACCAAAAAGGTAAATGTGTTAATTAATCTTTTCATTTTATTCTTAAATTCATAACTTTTATACTCCCACATTTTTTTTTTTTTTTTTTTATTTTTTCTTTATATTTTATATCCATAGATTTTAATTAAATTATCCCTCTTTATTCTTACCCCCTAAATTTAATAAGACTAAACCATTACTTAAGTGGGTTTTAGCTTTACATCTTTATTTTTATATTTTATAGGTCCTTTCTTAAGGTTAATCAAATTTTATCTTAGAGACGTTTTTTTTTTTTTTTGTGATATTTTTTTTTATTTTGAGAGAGGAGATTGGTTAGGGATTTTGTTTAAGGATTTCTTAAGGCTTTAATGTCTTATGGCCATCTAGGTTTGTTTCTTTCTCAACATCAATGCGACGTTCCCCTCATGATGCACCACGTGCTCCAAAGTTGCCACTCACCTCTAAGTGTCTTTTATGTGCGGATCGCTCCTTCAGATGCACCAATGCAGCCCAAGGGTGCCACTTGCCTTCTTGTGGTTCTTTATGCCGATGTGCCCTTCCTGTGATGCACCACGGCTCTGTACCGGTGCCACTCACCAACTTGACTGACTGATAGACATCAATAACCCCTGAAGTCAACACTCCGCCAGTTGAACTTGTGGGAGACTAAGTGATTTTAAGGAATAAGTCTCTTCTATTGGCGCGTCTCTTTAGAATCATCATGAGTTTTAATCGCAGTATCCTCTCACGACATCGTGGATCCTTCCTCTAACTAGGTAATCGCTAACCTACGCCTCTGCTTTTCACGACGGAGTGCTAGTAGGTTGTGTGGTTGTTGTCCACACTCTCTCCTCAACCTCTCGAAATCGTAGGTGGCCCTTTTACTCCATATGTGAGTCTGGTTGACAAGCTATCATCAACCTGCATCATCAAAAATCGTGTCAGAACATGTCAACATCATATCATCAAATCAATGAAATATCATAGTAAATAAATCAACCCAAATAGCACACTCCCTGACTCAATCCAGAGTCCAAGGGGTTCCACCGATGCCTCCGCATCCTCAAGGTCTGAAACCCTGCACACTCAATGAAACTGAGTCAACAACACCTATCTACATCAAAGTAGTAAAAACATCATTCCATCTATCATAACACATCATAATCAAGGATAAATGGTTTAACATCATAACAGTCCAGATCACTTGCGAGCAAGTGTCCTCAAAGAATAAGTTTTCTCAGTGCGCCAGAGCGGGATGTTACAAAAGAGAAGACCTATGTTGAGAAATATTTTCTACCTCAGTTATTTCACTCATGGCCAAGATTCCTTTCACAGCATATTGATTTGCTAAATCTTCTTTAGATTGGTAGACTGCTCCAGGTGCTTAACCAAAAATGTGCTTTTTGCTATTAAAATCTCTTGAGTTGCTTTCAATTTGGGGCATGATTATTTTACCATCTTCTTCCTTAATGGATCCTCTCTCCACCATATCCATACTCACTTTATCCTTAGTATATTCTTCCTCCATATCTACGATCTGTGGGGATTTCTTGATCTTTATCTTCTTGGGAGCATTTTGCTGACTACTTGTGCCTAGGGCCTCCAAACTACTTCTCTTGGTGTAGACAATTGATTTGCAAACTTGGAATGTCATCTTCTAAGGGGTATGTTGTGTCTGAGTCTGTTGTAGGGTTGGTCCCACTTGATGTGTCTGAGCAATATGAAAGGTGGCTTCCATATCAACACATGTTTCCAAATTATCTAATTTGTCAAAACCTTCCACATACTCATGTTCATAAGGGCCATGTTTTCTCATCAATATTCTGTTAGATATGACCTGATGTAGATCATATCTTCTCCCTTGTAGCTATGCAAATTCAAACTCCTTGAGTTTGGCCTAGATTTTAGGTAAGAAATATCTAGTCTTCACAACAAATGGTCCTATGATGAAAGGAAATTCAGGTTAGATGCCTTGTGCATTTTCAGGAAATGATCTATCTCTGAGATGATTCTTTTCCTGATGAACTCCAGGGAAAAAACTATGGGTGTCAAAAAGATAGGGAGAAGATAAGGTGCCTCTTGGCACCCATATACCAAAATTACTGTAGAGTGCATGAACAACACCCAATCTCCTACATTGTTTTATGAGTTTGGTTGTAAATAACTTTTCATGTCCTCCAGGACACTTGGCAAGCTGGTGTTGAAGATCATGTTGTAAACTCTAGACATGATCTTATTTATGAAAATGAGCACTGTGATTATTTTTCATTCTATGGAGATGAACGTTTCTTCAGGGAAATCTTTATTATTTGTCTTCAGGAACATTTTTATCAAGTATGTGTAATATCTAAAGTGTCTTAGTGATTGGAAGTTCACTAGATGTTTGTGTACATTATCAGCTATGAATTTATCAAAATTGATACAGATTGATTGACTGGATTCTGACTGAAAAAATGTTATTAGAAAACCTAACATGACCTCAACTACATATTTGTCATTATCTAGACCTAAAATCTGACTGAGTATGGAACATGCCCACTAAATCTCGATAACCATGATGTTTACATTCATGGCAGGGACAGACTCTCAGAATATTGCTCGGGTTTGATAAGTGTCTACAAAAATAGGTTTTTTACCTCAGGAGGAAATTCCCTGTAAACTGTGACTGGTTTCTCTTCCTTGAAGGGTTCAGACACTGTGGAAGGGGAATCTGGTATGTCAAGGGTGCATCGAATGAACGAGCAATCTATTCTACATAGAATCTCCGACCCTAACCTATTTAAAATGACCCTCTCTTCATGTGAATATTGTTCAACACACCAGCCTACGAACTCTAGGAAAGGGAATGCGATTTCGATGGCGTAAGGGAATATGGAGGCTTGGACCTCTTTGAGACAGGGTATTTGTCTCCCTACATGATCTAACAAATTGGCTCTGGACACAGAGACAGGTGAGACAGTTATTATGGTGTCAAACACATCAGGGTCCCTGTCAATTAGGACTTCTTCACTTGGCAGGGGATCTTGCTCTATTACGGACAAAATGACAAGATCGATGGTGATGATGAAAAATACCTACGAATGAGCAGAAAACGCATGAATTAGGTGCATTTTTTTTTTATCTTAGTTTCGACTGGAGTGGTCACGCATGTTATCACTAATTCTTGTAAGCAGGTTGTTTCTCTCTAGTTTTGGGCCCTTGGTGTAAAATGCGAAGAAATGGGGTTTAAAAACCCATCAAATGCATTTTATTCAAAGGCCGCAGCCATGAGCGCCAAGCAAAGTACTCAGAGAATATTGTTTTGGGTTTAAAATGCAAGCAAGCGAGCGACTTCAGTATTCAACGATGAGAATCCATCAATGGAGCAGATTGACGGTCATCGAGGGAAGGTGGTAGATAGTCGGCATTTTGAGAGTTGACATTTCAGGGTTTTCGACAACAAGTATATCGTTTTTCCAGGCAAAGCCCCGGAACTTGAAACGCGAAGCCCCGGGAGCCTGGCCCATAGTCCTAGTGCCAAGGTCATATAGAAGGTAGGGCCAAAATGTCAAGGAGTGGGTTTAATGCCCACTCATCCAAAGTTCTACGATCGGGCGCATTTTGTTTAAAGGGTGTGTGGATCTAAGCGTTCAGGATTTGCATGCTCATGTCTACAGA
>SNQJ01S0116163.1:0-12187 GCA_010110895.2 Picea sitchensis | reverse complement strand
CCCAATGATAGGTATCCTCCACCTTACCCCTCTCACCCCCTTGTCACTTCTCCTTATCCCCTCATACCTTTCACTCCCGCACACCTGTCCCCCCATTCTCCTAGGTCTCTTGTCCCCTTTCCTTTTGTCCCTCTCACCTCTCGACACCTATCTCCTTTCATCTCAGTCATATCTCTATGTCCTCCACCTCTAACCTATCCCAATCTAGTGAGTGCACCTTCTGCCACCCGCCATAGTCTTGTCACCCTCCAGTTGTTTCTCTATCTACATAGGTGTTCCTCATCCCACCTTCATAGTGTTGGCGCCTTCACCCTCCTCATCAGATCCTCATCCATGTCTGCCATCTGGGTCCCCCACAATAGTCCAGTGAAGCAACAAACATCCAAAGATAGATCGCCACGTCTTCCAGATGCAGGTTTGACTCGGGCCTCTCTGATCCCGAGGAAGCAGTTATTGAAGCGATTGGCGGTGGGTGGACATCGTTTCCACCATAAATGGAAGTTTCGGAAAGGGATTGTCATCTTGTCAACTCCTTGCAGGCCTGCTCTATAACATGGTTGCGCCTGACTGAAGTGCACAATTGACCAGAGACTGCATGCGTTGTCTGCTAGTAAACATGTAGATGTAATTCCTTCAATGCAATGTCTCGAACCCACTGTCGTTTTTTTGCTTTGAGTATATGTAGGCATTTTTTCCATTTTGTAAAGTATCGTTGGTAGAGCTAAGCTCCCTGTTGTAAATTTTTGATGAAGCACTAGTTTTCCATGGTTATGTATCTATATGTGAAACTTCTTGTTTAATGACAGTCAGTTTTCTTACTTCCATCTGGTTTTCATCTAATATTGAAAGAGTTCATGATTGATTGAGTCACATGAAGCATTGTGACAGTGTTATATAAATGTTTGATGNTGGTTATGTATCTATATGTGAAACTTCTTGTTTAATGACAGTCAGTTTTCTTACTTCCATCTGGTTTTCATCTAATATTGAAAGAGTTCATGATTGATTGAGTCACATGAAGCATTGTGACAGTGTTATATAAATGTTTGATGGTAACGCTGTTATGATTTATTTTAATGTTCTTGTGATTTAAATATAGGAAGTTCTTGTGTTTAAATTCTTCTTCTTCGGGCTGTTGGAAGCTTGATGCTACAACAGACCTTTGCACTTTCTCACAAAAGTTAAATTAAGACCTCACCTGTTCATGCATAGCCTTAGGCTAGGATTCTGAGTTAAAACAATATTGTACTGAGTTTACTTCCAGTCAATCACCCTTTTTATAAACAAATCATGACATAAACTGATGGGCGTCGAGATCTACTCCTGCTGCAATCTAGGAGTGACTTCTGATGCTAACAGTGCCACTTTTACCATTCAAATGATTTGAAAAATTATAAAATAATGACAAGGTCACCCTCCTTATATATGCGCCCACTTTCAAATAATTAAACCTCGCACTCGATATCGCTGCTAACTGTCAATATGTGGTGTCTGAGATCTATGGTCCGATGTGTCCCATCGACCTTGCGCCTCTGCTAGATTTATCCATATCTCGCTAGATGTGGCCCCAACCTCTAGTTTATCGCGTCTCTACATTGTTTCAAACCCTCTCTAAGTCCCGAGACTTGGATTCCATAAAAAAATGTTATGGTGATAACAAAAGGGATTATTTAATGGATTTGGAACAAATTTGAATTTTAGTAAAACTTATCATCCAGAATCAGATGGAAAAATAGAGAGGGTGAATCAAGTGATTGTGGATATGTTGAGGATGTATGTGATGGATAAACCATCAAAATGGGAATACTACTTACACTTAGTATAGTTTTCTTATAACAATGGGTACCAAACATCTCTAAATATGATCCCATTTGAGGCACTTTATGGCAGAAAGTGCAACACACCGGTAAGCTGGGATAACCCAGTAGATAGAGCAGTGGTTGGGCCATATTTGCTCAGGGAAATGGAGGAGAAAATGTTGAAAATAAAAAAAAAATTAAAGGATGCCCAAGAAAAGCAGAAAATCTATGCTGATAAGGGCATAACTCATAGGGAATTTAAAGTGGGAGACCATTTATTCTTGAAATTGAAAGCCAACAGAAGTTCCCTGAAGTTGGGAAATTGTTCAAAGTTGGCAGCTTGCTATTGTGGGCCGTTTGAAATCCTAGAGAGGATTGGTCCAATAACTTATATGATTGCATTGTCTGCATCTATTTCTATGTATAATGTATTCCATGTATCATTTCTCAAGAAATATATACCTGATGCTAATCATGTTATTGATTGGAATGTGATTTAGGTGGAGAAATAAGGCACTTTCCAAGTGCATCCAGTACACATTCTAGACCGGAAAATCAAACATCTCCGAAATCGAGCCATAGGGCTTGTAAAGGTCCAATGGACCTGGTACGCTCCTGAGGACGCTACTTGGGATAATGAGGATGCAATGCGGGAAGAATGCCCACATATTTTTGAGGATTTTTGAAAATTTTGTGTATATGTGTACATAATGCACTGAGGATAGTGCATAAATAAGGGGAGGGGATTGTAATATCCCTAGGCTGAGCCCAATTTTAAATGTAAATGAAAATGTACTTAATCTAGTGAGTTGTTTGATATCATCTTTGTATGCTTCTTTCATGGCATAGTGCGTGCATGTACTACGCAGTAAAATGATGAAGTGGGCACATTCTAGGATATCGTGTGCAACATCTTAAGTGCACGTGATTTTGAGGCCAGTGAGCCTTTGTGTATATGTTGTGTTTTATAGGCTGGTGAGCCAGTTATTATAAGCTAGGAGGCTTATGTTTGTATTAGGCCAGAGAGCATAGATGCTAAAGGCTAGTGCACCTATTTTTGTATATGTCTCATCATTAATATAAAATACATCATTGCGCACATACCAACCACGATAAAATAGTATGGGGGACTAAACTCCACCAGTTAGGGAAAGGGTGGGGGATAAAAGTTAAGGAAAAGGGGCTAAGCTAAGGAGCTTAAGCCAAAAAGGAATATTATATTAATATTTCTTAAAGTATAAAGTATGGATAATTATTTTATCCTAAGTTCTAAAGATGGGGACAAGTGGGCCAAAGTAACTCCCAACATGAAAAGTGTCAAGTTGGGAACATACATACATATTGTTTGGACTTAGTTCATTTTCGGGGATTCCTGCCATCATTCAGCCATGATTCCATGAGCACTCACTCAGTCAATTATCCTTTGTACCCTCATGTCACTATACCTGAGCCTGTGTTTGTATCCATACATGTAGGTGTACCTGGTTAGCTTGGGAGTTGGACTGAAGAAGCGGGTTGTCAGGCTCGTGGGATATTGAAGAGGTGAGTTGTCAGGCCCATGAGCAATTTCTCTCTGGGTAAGAGAATTGTTGGGAATTGATTTCCTGAGGGTGATAAATTGCAACTATAGGTCTCTGAGACTTCTTGTCCGGCCTATTGTTGAAGCCCAGAAAGGAAGTGGGGCAGCCGAAGGACTGTTGAGCAGAGAAGGGGAACACTTCCTGGGGTGGGACATGCATGTGGGGAATGAGGGACTATAGGCTGTTAGTTTGATTTGGCACCTGTGACAGAGTCTTTCCCATTGTATATGAACCATTAGCCTAGTTAGGAATCCCTTTACCTGGGTGTATTTTAGTCCTAGCTTAGGGGTGACCCACTGCTGAGAGTGATGAGCGGTGTGGTCTAATGTTGGGAGGTTCGTGGAAGGTCTGCATGCAGTTGGTGATATACTTACCAAGATAAGTGTCAACTGTGTGATAAATTTACATGCTACATGATTATTTACGTGTGGTTATAACTGTGTTTATATTTATGGGTATTGCCTATACATGTTGCATGTATATGTTTACTATTATTTCAGTATGAATCCATGAATTTACATAATGTATTTTTCTATTTACGTTTTATATATAAAGTTCCACAAGAGTTCTATGTGTATATGTTTTAATTACATGCAGTTCAAAAATTTTACGTGGCATAGCTAAGTTGGATGTTGGGTATGTTACACTATGTTCTGCAAAGAGAACAAAAACATTCTCTTGTGTAGCATGCCTCAGCATGGGTGGTTGGGGATGTTACAATACAAGTGCAGTCTTTCCAAATTCACATTTATAATTTTTTACATACAACTTTTCCATTTTAAAAGTATCCAATACTTGCTTTACATGCCTCACATGTTCATCCCAAGCCCCGCTAAAAATAATAATGTCGTATAAATATAAAATCACAAAATCATTTAGGAAAGGCCTGAATACAACATTCATCACATGCATGAAAGTCATCGGAGCATTACAAAGACCAAACAACATAGGCAGTCTTCCATGCATCATATTCTGCAACCCTCATTTGATGGTATCCACTGTGCAAATCCAACTTAGTGAAATAAACAACATTCTTTAACTAATCAAGTAAATCATCTATACAAGGAAGAGGGTATTGATTTTTCACCGTGATTTTATATAAGGCCCAATAATCAACACACGTTCACCATGTGCCATCTTTCTTTGGCACCATCACGATTGGAGAAACACAAGGAGATGAACTAGGCTTGATGACCCCTTGATCCAATAAGTCGTGTACCTACTTCTTGATCTTTGTCATCTCCACAACTGACATCCTGTACATGCCCACATTAGAAAGAGGAGAATCCTGCTGAATATGTATCTCATGTTGGATTTCCCTCTTAGGAGGTAATCCATCTGGTTCCTAGAAAATATCATCATACTTAGAAACAAAATAAATTAATTCTTTCTTATGAGAAGGATCACATCCTTGGAAAAAATCGAATGTTCGAACATCTTTCTCTCTTACGACCATGAGTACATATCTCTTATTAGTGTTTATGAGTCTCTTCATTTTTCCTACACTAACAAGTGTTGTATTTACCCTCATGCTGTGAGATCTAACAATATATTCCACTCCCCCTTTAGTAAGGTGGTACTTGTTCTCATGATGAAATAAGACTGCTTTTCTATCATAAATATAAGGACTTCCCAACACTATGCCACATATATCAAGTGATACANTTTCTTTATCACATACCCAACCAAGAGGATAAGTCTTTGGATGTGGTTTCATTTCAAGACCCATCTTTTTGACAATTGTTTCAGATATTAAGTTTACTTGGGAACTCAGATCAAATAACGTATCTATCTTAGTGTGTTTAGATACAACTCTTATATGAAATAATTCATTCATCTTTCTTTCATCATCATGGGATTCATTATTGGAATTTTAACTAGCATGAAGGGAATCTTTACCTTGTACTACAACCACTGTGATCTTTCCTTCGTCTCCTAAATTGGAACCAAGATATTGTTGCACTATAGAAACGGTTTTTTTCTTCCCCTTTCCACTGAACTATTACCGTCTCTTCTCTGGATGTAGTTTCCAACAATGTTCATCATTGTGACCACTTTTCTTTCAATGAGTGCAAGATGAATTTCCTCCTTATCTTGTTAGTGTGGCAGTATTCGTGTCCTTCCTTTTAAACTTCTTAAAAGGCTTATGTGGGAGATTGGAAGGTTTCTTTGTGGGATCTTCTTGAACATGCTTTCCCCTATTCTCAAGGTGAGTGGCTTGTACACAAACTTCATCAAGACTAGTGGAGTTAAATAAGAGAAAAGTATGACGAATATAACTGTGAAGTGCACCAATATACTTCATTAAAGTTTCATAAGAATCCAAAGGAATGTTTAATGCAAGAGATTTCTTCCCAAATTCTTCTGTGAAACTTTGCACAGTTTGATCTTTACCTTGCCTTAAAGTTTTCCATTCCATCATTGCTTTATGTAAATAACCCAATGGATAAAATTGCGTCCTTATCATTGATTTAAATTTCGACCATGAGGAAAGAAGATTACCACACTTACTTATGTCCTGAAGTTTTCTCTCCCACCATACGAGAGCGGTGCCTTCCAACTGAACAAAATCCAGTTTCACTTTAACTTCCTCTTCATCAATATGTTGAACATGACAATACACTTGAACCTGTCGGATCCAATTATCTAGATTTTCAGGATTAGTATCTCCATTAAACATAGGTAAAGCAAATTTTACGTCAAGCTTTAATAATGGTTTCTTAAAAGAGGCTTTATGGATAGAATGATGAGAATGATGAGAATGCTTAGAGGAAGAAGAACTAGAACTTGATGGTGAAGATGGAGGCTCAGGCAGGTCTTCTCCAGCCCCTTGGTTTACCGAAGCATCATCATCAACATGTGCTTCCTTTTTATTCCCTTTCTTCTTCATCCTCTTATCATAATCTCCATACATTCATTCGACCATTTCTGACATGCGATAAAAGACCATATGAAAGTTTTTCTCATGTTCATAATGCTTGTCTTATTTTGCCATTTTGTTCCTTTGGGATGCATGACCAACTTTGGGATCGAAATTATTAAGAGTTCCTTCACCCTGCTTATGCTTCTCCCTAGTAAGAATTCACACTCAACAATTCAAGTCAAAGACGACTGCTATGATACCAACATGATCTGAGATCTTTTCATCGAGTGACTTATAAAGAATTTCATTAAATGAGCATAAATTAAAGTGCACCATTAAAGAAGGAAAAGCTCAATAATGAAGAGACATAAGCATCAAATATGAACACAAAAACTTGATAACAGAGTTCGTCCCTGGTGGACTACATCTATGGGTCCTACTCTCAAATGGGTAGGATTTTTCATTAACTCAACAAAAGAATTTGGAAAAATACATAAGTATACCTCATTCTGAAATCAAGCTGCAGAAATAATGCTCATATCAGAAAACAGACAACACCACTGAATTTGTGGCATCGAATTACCCAAAAATGATTGTCTTCACACCTCGATCCGACTCTCGCACTCCCAGGCCCAAGAATACTTTTGTCTTGGTTTTCGTGTCCTATAACCTGCAATAAGTGTTGACGTACTCACCTCAAATTGTGTGCCCGACCGTATGCATGCACGCCTCCCTCTTGAGCTCTGGGCAGATGCACCTTTTAAGTATTTTATTGGGCGTTGTTTAAAACACAGGGTCATTGGCCCATTGGTATATGGCGCATATATTAAGGCGTTGAAAGGGGGTAGGTCTTAGGGTCAAGCCCGCAAGCCTCCCGTTTTGTCTTGTCTATTGCAATATATATATATATATATATATATATATATATATATATGTCTTGTCAGTTATGATATTTTTGGAAAAGCTTCTAGCCAGGGTTCTATCCATTGGATTGTGGACAGATTTGGCGTGGTCCTGCCAGATTTGGCAGACCCACCAAATCCTATTTTTTTCAAACTTTCAGTCACAGGTTTTCATTAGGCATTTTCCCACTGCCACATGGTAGCCCATGACTGGGCCATGTGGCAGCCTCCTATTTGACCACGTCATCCATCACATTGTTAGCTTGCCACATCAACTACCAATTCATCCTTCCATGTCACCATGCCATGTCACTGTATGGACTGCCATGAGGAGAAATCTTATTGGTCCACGGATTGACCCAGAAATGCCAAATATGGGTGACACATGGCATCCTCTGGTGTTGCCACCTCACCATGATGACGTCAAAATGAAATGTGTCACCTCCTTCTCCTGCCATGTGTGTTGTACATATGTTGACATCATCCATACTGATGCTGACGTCAGAAGTACGGATGTTGACTCATCCCCCTGCTGACTAGGCTAGGTTGACCAAACTTTGACCACAGATATATTTCGATCCGTAACTCCGTTTAACGAGTCATTTTTCATCGTTAGAAATCTTGCAACGCACTCTTCAAGATGATGTCATTTTGATTGATTTTTGAGAAATTTGAATTTTTTTCCCTTTCTCTATCTGTTGAGGCCATTCTGAGCATCCTAAGTTGCTTCTGTGAGTTCAGAGTTGTTCTTGGTCTTCTTTGGATCCTTTTTGGATTAGTTGCGCTCATTCACAAGAATATCATTACAATGAGGCTGTGAAAGCCTTTTTATAATAAACTGGAATGTCAAAAACCCTAGACATCCAAAAAACCAAACCCTAGGAGATGAAGCGCCAAAAGTCATGTGGGCCCCGTTTGGGTAAGTTAGTACATCAACTTCCTGAGGTCATAACTTTTGCATGCGATATCCATTTTAGGTGCACGATAGCTCGTTGGAAAGGTCTATCCAAGGACTACACATTTTACTGCTATTTATGAAAGGTCATTCTAATTATGGAGAGCCCTAAATAACATTGTTTAGGGCCTCAAAAAGGCCCCACAAGTCAGGGACCCGAAAACTAGGGAAAAAATGCCAAAATGAGCCAGTTGGAATGGGTGGGAGACCACCAAAATCCATCTGGATCACTAGATGATTTCTAGCCTCGTGGTGGAAAGAATACAAGAAATAAACAAACAAGAACGTGGGCTAGTACAACACAATAAATCTCTGAGAGCCATACCACTATCTGATGGCGTTAATTTGTCGGTTATATGGAGAAAAGGATTGCTCCAAATTTTTAGAGGCATGGATGCCCTTAGCATACACCGTGGAAATTTTGGGGAACAACTTCAATTGGGGATCCATTATCTCCAAACAAATAAGCATAAATCTTTCACAGGCTCAGACACCAAAGGAAGGAGAGGTTTCATCTTTCTACATGGCATCCTACTTGTTGGATATAATTTTTGCAAGGAATGTTTTTGCAGGTATGAATTTGAGCTGCCATTTTTTTGAATTGCCTGTACATTTTTATTTCAGCATATTGTGGGAAAATAGATATAAGATATCATACTCTTTAATATGTGATGAGTTCGTAGCCAGGTTTTACTTCCTCATTTTTAGAAAAGAGTTCCCTCATCTTTCGATGGCGGTAAAGAAGATGATAGAAAAAGTTGGCCACTAGTAGTTCGAAGAAACTATCACTATTATTAGAGTGTTCAGAGCTACCGACGCACCCCACCTTCTCCCTATTCATGTCCCGAATTGCCTCATTTTGGGGGATATCTGCTACCAGACCATCTTGCAAGGCTACAATGCCTCCCTACTCAAAGACAAGAAGAGAACATTCTTTCCCTATGGCTTCCACATAGGATTTTACATGGTCATAGACACTGTGCATGAGAAATAAGAGGGGCTTAATCAACTCGAGTACCGATTTCATATAGTTCACTTTCACAAGAAATATCCCAAGGGCTTAGTTACCCAACACGTGGCACATGTATCGTCATATTGGTCATATGCTCATGATAATTTTGAAGACAAAATCTTCACTAAAGGCAGCTAGGACTGGGAGGAAGTACTGCAAAGAAGGGCCAACCCGAATATGATGAAGTTCAAGGTGATGTCTCTAGACAAGTTGGTTGAGACAATAGAAAATACACCTCAAGAATATCTCATGGTCAGAGACGAAAGAAGAAAAGTAGAAGCAACAGAGGCACAAAGGAGGGGGATGTTGTTACTCGAAGAAGCCCAAAGAGCCATACAAAGGGAAGAGAAAGATCCCCCACTTAACCCTTTGATTGACCTATGAGGATTACCCTGATCAACACCAATGACCAAGAGGTAGAGACAAATGGCTCAAGTGTCGCTCCACCAATAGAAATTTATGATAAGGAAGAAATTGTCCAGGTGAGATCTCTAATAACAACTACAATTCAACAAAGGCCAGCATAAGTATCAAGCGGAACATGGGTTCCAACTATTCTTGTGGACCTAATCACTATATATGATGATGATGAAGGATCAGAGGTTTCACACATATCTCTGGCTATAATCACCCAGGGGGGGCGCCCAAGCGAAGTATCTACTATGGCTCCCAATGAAATTGTACTGGAATCTTGGGAGGGCAATCAAGACGCCACAATCACTTTTGAGGCTGAATTCCTTAGTTCAGTGGAGAAACATATGATGGGAGAGACTCAACCACATGATTCCAGCTCCAAATATGGCATGGACAGAGGCGAACAAGGAGGAACAACAAATCCACCAGAAATTGGTACCCCACTAGCCGAACCTTCAATCGGTATTGAGCTTTCCTCTACTCCCTCATCTAGAGTAAAATCACAGTCGATCTTTGAGACCATGCAGGATGACCATCCTACAAAAAATCCAAGAAAATCCCCTGCCAAGGAGCCAATCGTGCCCAACCATGAATAGAAAAATAACCAGCACAATAAGATACCATGGAGTATCTCTACAGACCAGGAAGCCTGGGAAATACATTGTCCTGGGGAGATCAGTAGATTCTAGAGCCTGTGGATGAAATTGTCGACATGCAGGCCATTGCTTATGACAGGAAGAGAAAATTCGTAATGAAAAGGATGGTCAAAAAAAGAAAACTCACATTTGATAACACTCTACTCATAGCCATGGAAGAAACATTATTTGATATAGAGAATATTAAGATGACCGAGCTCATTGGAGATGGAATGGCCATAACGGGTGCTACACTTGACAGAGCAAAGAAGGATGAAGAGGAGGAAGATGCCATGAGAAAATAATTGGACCATCTTCGTCATCATACTGAGTACTACCAGAAATCGACACAAGCGATGGTACTCTTAAAGAGCAAGTTCCGAGAAATGTATGGGGAATTCAAAAGAGAAAGAGACCTCTTCACCACCCAGATAATCGATCTTAAAGAAGATATTTTAATGGGTATGGATACATGAAAATATATGCAGCGGTGGTTTGAAAAGGCACATCAGGCCTTAGAACGAATCGATTAAATCAATGAAATACAAAGGGGTTGTGAAGCAGAGGATGTTATTAGATAAATCGGTAGGTGTGGACACTAACAGATCTCCCTAGATCCAACTGGATCTAGAACAAAATAGGACAGGACACAACTCTTTCCCTAAGTTGCAGTCATTGAATATACTACTAATAAGGAATGAGTGACATACCTTTATATCGCTTCCTTGGGTCTCTGTTGTTCCCGCTTCGCTCTGGTGATCTTTTGAAATCAGGTCCAAGACAACACAAACCAACTAAAGTGAAGATAGAAAAGTATATTGAATGTCAACCTATGCATATGATCAAGGAGTTATGTAATAAAATAAGAGTGATTTTATGGAAAAGGGATATGTTGCTGTATTATATTAAATGAAAGTAGAAGATACAACTGGATCACCTTGATGCTGCAAGCTTCCTTTTAGTGACCCTTGGTTCCAACACACACACTTTCTCTGCACTTACATGAAGAAGACCCAATACAACTTGATATACCAAATAGAGTCTTCAAGCTTCTATCCAAGCAAATTTCTTCACACCAGTCTTTCACCAATTCTTCATTCAATTTTGCTTAACCTTTTGATCTAAAAATGAAGAAGACTTGAAACTTGAATAATTATTGCAAGTGAAATGTTATGTGTTTTAAAGCAACCGGATCAATTTGCATCACATAATAAAGGATTACTTATGTAAAAATACGCATAGACAGCAGCATAAAACATTGAAAATCAACACATAAACACAACAACTTCATAAAGGAGTTCACCCCACTCCGGGCTACATCTCCTGGTCCAGCTTCCAATGGATCATTATTATTAAATTGCTCAAAGTGCTCAAAAACATGCCTTACAATGCTCAAAATGACAAACCAACTGCTCCAATGGCTCCGCAGCGTCCCAAAACCCCTGTCTGGGCTCTTTCGGCACCTCAATCGGTCGAAAACTGAAGAAGATAGCCTCCTTGAAGTCTTCCCCTTCAACTTTGTTGTCTCTGGTTCTACAAATCACACCCTTGTGCTTCAAACCTAGCACACACGCTCTTTAAAGCGGAAAAACCAAGTCCCGTATGCAACCACGCACCGGTACAAACTGTAGAACGGTTAGGGCACCTCCAGCCCCTAACCGTCTCGGCACTCGGGCACATGGCCATATGACCGTGCGTTTGGCAAATGAGTGGTTCAACCATTCAAACTGTAGCAACTCCCGCGCGCATTAACCATTGGTCATATAATAAAACTATGTGTTACAAACCCGCGTTTAACCGTTGGTTACAACACATAGGTTAATACAAAACACAACATATATACGGAGTAATATATATACAATGGTTATAATATATGGTTTTGCACGCGGTAGTATTAACACATGGTTATATGTGTTATGTTATGAAACCATGGGTTGGGGCTTGGCCCCGACCCGCCCCCTTTTCAAACAAGGCTTACAACCAAACTTAAGTATAAGCCCGCCCACTTCATACACAAGGAACATTGG
>SNQJ01S0116162.1:14565-27262 GCA_010110895.2 Picea sitchensis | reverse complement strand
TGATAATTTATGTTTCACTTGGTTGTTTGAAATTAATTAAGCAATTATAGTGACCAACACATACTACCCCCAGGTCAATGGACTGACAGATTCCTCTAACAAGAGCCTGATCAAAATCATTAAGAGACTGTTAGAGGATAAAAAGAGGGCATGGGATTCAAAGCTCAAGTTTTCTCTGTGGGTCGATAGAGTGACAACAAAAAGATCTCTCGATGTCTCTCTGTTGCAGCTAGTATATGGAACCGAAGCAATTTTTCGATCTCAACTCACTTTTCCAATTGCAAAGTTCTTCCAAGACTGTCAGGGAGAGTCCAATGATATGATCGGGAGGATTCACCAGCTGGTAGAAGTGCAACAGAATAGAGAGCAAGTGATGGACAGAGCACATGACTGTCAATAGAAAATCAAGCAGGCCTTTGACATGGAGAACAGAAAGGAGGATTTCCAGCTGGGAGAGCTAGTGCTCAAATGGGATGTGCCTAGACAGGACAAGGGAAAACATGGTAAATTTGAGGCCCTTTGGATCAGACCCTTCAAGATTTCTAAGACATTTCCCAATAATACTTACAAGTTGCAGAATATGGAGGGTGATGAAGTTTTTAATGGCCATGTGAATGGCCACTTCCTGAAAAGTTTTTTTTTTAAGTCATAATCGACGTTCCATCATTGTAAATACCATATCTTTTTTGTTATTATTTTTTTTTTTTATAGAAGACTCCACAACCCAACACTAAGGCACTAGATTTGCACATTCTTGGCAGCTCGCAGGAAGCATGCCATCCCCTGTGGAGCCAAATGTTAGCGATTAAGCTTGTCGTGTTTTTGTGAATTGTGGTTTTGGGCTAGGTATGTGATTTTGTTTGTATTTTCCCCCCTTTTTGCAGAACCGATCATAGTTTTCTCCTCCCAGTGTATATTTTTCTTTGTCTTTTTGTCTTCATCCTTTTGGTCGACTAGTTTTCCTTCTCAAAATATGCCTGAGAGATATCGGCCCCGAGCTTCTCTGTTTTCCTTAAGGTCGATTGCTTCTCTTTTTACCTTTGTTACTGAGTCTTCATTTTCCTCAATTCCTAGCCGTGTTTTCCAAGTATTCATTATTGCAGGCCCCATCACTGAGAGAGGTCTTATATGGAATCAAGCAAACACGGGAATCGAGATTTCAAATGTTGAGATATTATGCAGCAGGTCTCTCAAAATCCCAATTTGCAAAGGCAATATATGGGTCGTTTGATTGTGAGGAGCAGAGGGTCGTTGATATGACATCGACGACTTTGGAGGATCGGGAATCGAGAGTTCAGGGTTGTCGTCGACAAGTGAATTCATAGCATGAAACCTTGAAACATGAAATTTCTATTTCACGATTTCATGAATCGAAGGTTTCACAGGAGCAACATCTCTTTCTCCCGAAATGTGAAATTGTGAAAACTCCCAGGAATTGGGCCCACGGTCCTAGCACCCGGTCACAAAGGAAGCAGGTCTAGGAAAGGGGGCTAATGCTCATCGCATAGCTGACAATTCGTACGTTCAGGGGAAACATCATCGCCGTCCATCTTGAAGCAAGTATGACCATCAATCCCAACAATCATTTTGCAATTTCGGGCATCACGATATTAAAGCCAAGATGGGGAGAAAACTCCCAAAATGAGAAACCTCGAAATATCATGAAGGACGAGTGTGAGGTCACGGCCCACAGTCACATGGGGCGGTTGAAAAGAGCCACGCCAAGGGGGTCGAGGGAATTTTTATTAGCAGTAGAACAAGGCATCATGGTTGCAAGGCGCCAAGTTTAACTTAGCAAGTCAGGAGCATCGCCTAAGAGAATTCATGGATGTCTGGGCTTGTCCCAATCCCAATCAAGGCAGTTAATGAAGCTGAAGAAGGTGGTTGAAATCTCGTTTCAACCATAAATAGGAAGCATGGAAGCACTGGTCGTGGAGGCAGGTTGTCAACCCAAGGTCACCCTGTCATGAATTTTCATGCAAATCCCATACTGTCCTAGATTTGCGTCTGACAAAGGAAAGCCTGTGCAGTTTGAAAGAAGGAGAAGAAACACGAAGCTTTGAATGCAGGGGTCCAATTGCGTCCCTGAGGGATGTTAGCAGCTCTGAGTATATATACTCACTTTTTATATTTTGTAATGGTCGATGGTAGAGCAAATCTCTCGTATTGTAAGGTTTTAATGAACATTCTGGTTCTTTGGTTATGTATATGCATTTGAGACTTCTTGTTTAATCTAAGTCAGATTTCTTCCTCCATCTTATTATCTGTCTGATACTGAATGTTCATGATTGAAGGATTCACATGAATTATTGTGACTATGTTGTAATGGATGTTCGATTGCAGCGTTGTTATGGTGTTTTCAGTTTTCTAAATCTCCAAATTCAAGATTATCTTGTTTTCTGAGTTTTTCCTCAGGCTGCTGGAAGACCTGATGTTCATAGCAGAACTTCACATTTTCTTCTTAAGCTCTTCCCCCTACTCACCACTATACCAAACTTACTGATTGAAGTTAGACCAACACCTCACTTAATTGTTCTTTCCAGCCCAGTTTTCTGAGTTAAAGTGATATAATCCCGAGTCTGCATCCATTAGACCACCCTTAAATTTATTCACCATGACATAAAAACTAATGGGTATCAGGCTGACCTTTGCCGCAATCTAGGGGTGACTTCTGGTTCTAACAAAACACATCAACGCGCATTTCAGAGAAGGAGAGGCATTGACCCTCCCATTTTTAAATTCAAAATCTAATCCTATAGGGATTTGTGTTGTAAGGCTAATAAATACCAAGCCATACCTTTGTACAGGTAGTGGATAGGTTTTCCTCAAATGGTTGGTTGTAAGAAGGTCTAGATCGTAGTCAGGTTTGGACATTAATTTATGTAATGAGCCGTAAGAGTATGGTGTATTAACTGAGATAGTGATGACACTATGGCGGTGGAGGAGGATAAGCTTGTAGAGCCCTCTTTTGTAAAGAAGGGAGAGAGATATTTGTAGGCGGTTCTGCAAATATCTTAGAAGGTCTTAGAAGGAGAACTCATGATAGAGTTAGGTTAGGAGAACTTGTGAAAAATGGGACACTGTTACAATCCAGTTTTTGTAAACATTTGTATAGACACACAAAGATAATAGAAAAACATTTTTTCCTGCATATGGTGTGTTTATGTGTTTGTGTTTATCGTTATACTTTTATATGTCATTCATTTTCTGAAAGTACGAACTGGTTAAGTATTGTATGAGTTTCAATTGTTTCTCGTCTTTGATTTTTGAGTGCAAGGAGTGCAGATTGTCTGCAAGGAGTGCGTTGAAAGAGGTGAGTTAACCTCAAGAAAGCTCAGGAGAGATATCATTCAACCTTCATCAACACACGTGCAAGGAGTGAACAGGAAGAACTCTGTATTGAGTTCAAAGAGAAACAAAGTTACTGAGAACTCTGTAGAGCTTTGACAGGTGGGCATCAAGCGAGTTCAAGAGTGCACAGGAAGAACTCTGTGTTGTATTTAGAAAGAGACAGAGTTATTGAGAACTCTGTAAGGAAGAGCTCTACAAGGTGTGCATCAAGCAAGGAGAACACCAGGAGGGAGAGAATAATTTCTTGTTCAATAAACTCAATCAGATCTGATTTTGACAAAATCCCATAAACTCAAAGAGTGAGAGGGAGATAGAAGTCTTCGAGGAGATCAAGATCAGAAGGGATAACATAAATAGTGCATAGGAGACACACTTATTTAATTCCTAAAGCTCAAAAAAGATAGTGTGTTTAAGAGCGTAAGCGAGACCCAAGATAGTCGTGTTCGCAGGAGAAAGTTCAAAGGCCGAGAGCTTTGAACACTTACAAAATCTTCCAAGTCGAAAGAAGGCGAAAGCTCAGGAGGAGGAGCGACATAAACTATTAGATTGGTTTTGGGAAGGAGCCTGGACCGTCATATCTACGTCCAGTGACATAATGAAGCGCATAGGAGGAAACAAATCTAAATTGTTGGATCTGAGCACAAGGATCGACAACCGTCTGATCAAGGAGAAGTGCATGGGATTTAACCATTGTGTACACAGGGAGATTGGTCAAAGTTGAGGGTTGATATTTCCGAAGCCCGAAGAGCCGAAAACCTGAACTAGAATCTCAACCATTCGATCAACCAAAGAAGATCTGAGTCGTCAGATCACCCGAAGTAAATCTTGGGCGTTGGATTGCTAAAGTGAATCTGAGCCATCAGATATCGTAAGTTCAAGAGGAGGCAAGATTGAAACTTGAGATTCCCGAATCGTGAAGAGCCAAAGCGATTTTGGACGATTAGATCCATAAGGGTACGTGTTGGTGAGTTGTGAGATATAGAGGAAGGAAAAAGGTGAAAGGTTGAAATACTCGAAGACCGAATAGCTAAAGAGTCGTCATCCGTCAATCTGCAAGGGGATACTTGTCAACAGATCGCAAGCTCCAGGTAAATGGTAGTGGGTTTTCAGTTTGAGAACTGAGATTGCCAAATCCCGAAGACACGAAGACCTGAAGTAGAATCTGGGCCATTCGATCTAGAGGAGACGTGGCATAAATCTGTGAACTTTAGGTAAAGCCCGAAGTAAGTCATAGTCGTCTGATCAGGGAAGACATGAGGGGATCGCAACCGTTGATCCTGGGTGGACACGTGTTAGTGGATTAAGAAACTCCGAAAGTTTGATGTACGGAGGAAGACAAGGTTTCACATTTGAGATTTCCGACGCCTGGAAATCGGAAGTGACGATAACCATTGATGTAAAGGTGGACACGCAACACCAGATCCAAAACTCCAGAAGAAAGTGGAGGAGGAAAATTCTGAATACCTGGAGAAGATCTTAATCATTGATTGAGAGGGGAATTGTAGGACCGTTGATCTGGTTGAGGAGGCCAAATTCCCAAAGTTGGAGAACAGTCGTCGATTGGGGGGAGTACGTGTCAACAGATCTTCCACATCGGAACATAACCAGTCAGCACTGGCGAGGGGTTCAGATCTGAGATTCTCGAAGTTCAGATCCGTGGAGGAGATCCTAGCCATAGGTTCAGGGAGACAGGTGGCAACAGATTATTAACTTCGGAAGATTGGAGTACAGAGAAAAGCGAGGTTTGAGATTTCAAAACCCTGAAGTATGAAATCGCGAATAGATCTCGTGTGTTTATTTAGGAGAGACAGATCTGGCCCGTGGATTTGGAGAGGACAGATCTAAACCATCAATATAGAGGTACCGTCAATATCGGGAGATCGACGGTCCCACAACATTTCGGGGATTGAAGGTTCATGAAGTTTAACAGGTAATCATGTGTGTGTAAGGACACAATCTGAGGTCACATGTGAAGAAGGGGCTTAGTAGAAGGAGCTTGCAGAGCACGAGAAGTTGAGATTTTTGAAGGCCAGAAACCCGAAGAGGATTAGGGTCGTCGATCTGAGAAGGGGAATCAATGGTAGGGAGTCATTGTGGGGAGAAAAGGCGAAATTAGTGAGTGCGCTAGTTCACAGCCTGCAATGCACTAGAATCGTTGATCTCATTGGGACAGGAGATTAACGGGCACGATCAAAAGAAGATAGGGTGAGTACTTTCAGGTTGCGGGAACGAGGTTCTTCCTTAAAGGGTGAGCAAGTTGGCGAACCGCAATTGTTGTGAACCATCGATTGAAGGGCAGATTGATATCGGTCATATCATGACAGTAGAAACCAAGCGGGTCTGACAAGACTTGCACACAGAAGGAAAAGGGGCCTTTGTATAGTTGTTTTTGGGTTCAAGGAGGAACCCTAAGAATCAATCCGACTCAGAAGAAAGGAAGATCCAGTGACCGAGAGGTCCCAGAACCCCAGGATCAGAAGGGGCATTGCATCACCAACGCTCCGAGAACTCTCTGGACTCTCGAGAGCCTTCCAAGACCTCTATAAATACGAGGCAGATGTAAACATTTTGATATCAAGCAATAAAATCAGTTTCTGGTTATTTTCTTGTGTTCCTTTCCTTCTGCCCACTTCATGCTGTAGAATTGGGGTATTCACATAAGGGAGCTCTCAGCATAGCTTTGTGATCTTCAGCTATTTGAACATGTCATGGGGCTTATTACTCACAGCAATCCATCTGCTGATTTCATGCAATTCACAAATCAGTTCGCAGATACCAACAGCAGATCATTACTTTTTCCGCGAGCATAAGGGACATGTATGTGAAAGTCATGCGTATGTTACACGAGATGAAATACTATTTGATTGCACTTGAGCATTTTCAATTTAAAGTAGAACTTGAATATTTTCTGCCCAGTACTGACGACCAGTGAAAATCAACCGACGATTCTCATGTGTACTAACTGAAATATATGTTAGATTTCTTTAATGCATGTGCTTGCATTTTTGGGCAATATGAAAATTTCCATTTGGAAGTTGTAAAGTTTCAGTCAACAATGCTTATATGTACTAATTGAAATGTTGCTTATATGTTTGATACTCATTGGAATATTTGTTTGATTTCTTTCCTGCTTTTATTTGTATTTTCGGTAATAATGTTCAATGCAATATGAAAATAAATTTCGATTCCATTTGTTTTCAGTTACACCTGAGTAAATTAATTATTATATTTATTATTCAAACTTCAAAGAATTGATAATGAATTATGCCTAATCCCCAGCATTTAAATCGATTTTAGACATTACACTTCCATAAAATGAGAAGTAAAATGAATGATACATAATCAATTCTCTGCTCAATAAACTATAAATCCATTTTAAACGTTATAATCTCATTTAAATACAAATTTGTTCAAAACGATAACCTGGCATGTCATTTCTGAAAACTTCGTTTTAAAATGAAAAGTAAAATGAGAAATTGTTGTTACAAGTAATCCTTGCCCATTTATTATAAAAAAAATTAGAATTTTATTTTACTCCTTACCCATTTATTATAAAAAAGGTTTGAATTTTATTTTAAAGTTTGAAATATTTATTGAGAAAATTAAAATCAATGCACTAATGCACAAAACTCTTAAGAATATATTCCACTATGTAAAAGATTTAAATAAATTATCGTAAAGCATTGTCATATCCCAAATATCTTCTAGCTTTGTTTGCACAGATATAGCAGAATTGTAGATATTTTTTGCGTATATTAAACGGCTCAAATGAAGGTTTGTGGCTTTGTTTGAGCAATTATAAGTGGAGCCATAGATATTTGTTGCTTATATGAAACGGATATAACGAACGTTGCAAATGTATTATTTATTAATTTTGGACTATTTTTCAAATGTATTAATTATCATTTTTCAAATGTTTACAATTGAGTTAGTTTCAAGCTTTCATTTCTTTGTTTGAGGTTCTTTCTTTAATATTGTTGGCAGCATATGCTCATTGATATCATTATGCTGGAGTGATGATGTCTTTAAACCACTATAAACATGAATACTTATTTTTATTATATTTGAACAATTTTGGTTCGTCACTTTTATTAATTGTTTTTTTTTCATTAAGTTTATAGGCATCTCCTTATTAGAATTGCTGGTTTAATTAATCTTTTAATTATAAATCTCAATTTTATGGTTAAAAATTGAAGATGCCCACATATTCTTAGTTTTACACTCAAGTCAATGAATAAGATTTAATGTTGATAACTTTCTCATATTTTTAAATGCATACTTTTAAGTTATTTACTTTTTGACATTTACATTTTAGAATTAAATAATTACTAAATAAAAATTTTAATTGCCACTGTATACTTATATAAATACAACCAAGATTACTCACCTTTTAACATTTACATATTAATTATTTTTTTACATTTTAAAATAATGTGACAAATGTGATTAATGGAATGTAAATCGTAACATAGTTGATGTAAAGTTTGGCTTGCGTTTCAAATTCCAATCCCCTTTTCAATTTCATGCGATGGGTTACCAGGGGGTGCGTAAGCCTAAGTTATAGATCAACGGAGAGCTCGCTTTTCATTTTCATGCGATGGGTTACCAGGTGGTGCGTGAGCCTGCGTTATGGATCAATAGAGAGCCCGCTTTTCAATTTCATGCTATGGGTTACCAGGTGGTGCGTAGCCTGCTTTATGGATCAATGTAGCGCCTGTGCATTTCTAACTGTGTTGTCCGGCTCTATGCTATTCTTTCTATTTGGTTCCTTTGTTATGGACCATTTGTCATTCTCAATCTCTTTTAATGGTTAATGTTTCTCCTCATTAACATCATGAAGGTAGTTTGCAATCCACAAGTTTTATTTAACTCATGCAGATTAAACTCGTAGGAATAATGACAGATTAGCTTAGATCTAGGATTAAGGTTACAACTTTAAACACGGATTATGTCCACCATAAGGTTCATTATTACAGTCTAAGCTCGTAGGAATAATTGCACATTCTCTGATATCTATTTATATTTATTTTTATTGTGAAATTCCAATTTGATATTCTCATATCTATTCATGTTTAATTTTATTATGAAATTCCAATTTTATATTATCTAATATCCTACTCGCTCTACCTATCTTGAAATCATGGTAAACTTGAAATTCATACCCTACAGAATCAATGAAGAATGATGGAAGACTTGGATGATCTTCCCGATGACTAGGGTGTGTCTTTCAACACCGAAATCAACCAACTGGTGTCTTCCTCGTGGAATATACTAAACTATCTCTCCTGAAATGCACCTCTTCTCCTCAATGACAAGTCATAATTTGCATAATGATGAATTAGGTCATTGACTCTTCTCTTATAGCTTTCCAAAACCCTAATTCACTGCTGAAACCCTAATTCGTTGTTGACCTTTTCCCTCTAAGTGATTTTTACTTTATTTTATTATTCCTTGATTAAATCACTTAATTAATTCATTAAGTGATTTAATCTTTTAGTTGCTTAAATCCGGGTATTATCTTTTAGTTGCTTATTTGTATTCTGGCTAAGATCCTTTTGTATTTTGATCTAGCCGAGTGTTGTTATTTTATTCAGCCGCAGTTGCTTATTTATATTCTGACTAAGATCCATTGTCTGTTGATCTAGTCAAGTATTGTCATTTTATTTATCCGCATTCGGCCATTTTGTAATCCACGAAGATATCATAATACAAAATTTGCAGTCCTTTGTCGCATTTATTATTTGTATCATCATTTATATGCTGTAAACCTTTGATCCTACACACACATTAATAGCGTTTCCTAGACTAGCCAAGTCAGGAACATTACAGTGGTATCAGAGCTTTAGTCCTGTCAGCCTAATACTAAAGTCGATAAGTTCAGCGGGTGACCCAGAAGGCAGAAAGGATGTGGGGAGACATATATGAGCTACCAAAGGGGAGTGGTAAGGCTCCCATGGAACCTGAGGAAACCTTCATGTAGGTTATCAATGATATGATAGGCAGTTATTGGACTATGTCTCATTCCTTGGCTCAGGTGGCCGAGATATTGGCTATGGTGGATGTTTTGGGCACACAAGCCCCACATGCAGCACATGGGAACTCAGGTGCAGGAAGTAGACCCCAGACACCTACTCGCACATACACATATTTGAGTAGGATTCCGAGACCATGGTTCCCTAGCTTTCAGAGGGCACCCCCAGCAGCAACACAACAACCGTTAGCACGGAGGCTGCCCACTCAGGTGGAAGACATTGCAGAGTACAGGAGGGAGTATGCCATGTTGGGCCATGACTTCCATCATGACATGAAAATGGTCGAGTACTTTGGACTTAGGAGCATGAACCATCCCAGAGAACCTCAGAAAGGAGGACAACAACAACAACAGGGGCATAACATAGATTTCATTCGGAAAGTTGGTAAACTCACCATACCTTCTTTTGACGGATCGCCCAAATTCATTGCCAGAGATGGGGTACAAAAGATAAACATGTACTACAAGTTCAACCAGATGACCGAGACGAAGGCTAGTGACTCTTGCGCATTTGAGGGATAGTTGGATGGACGGGATGATAGCACATGTCCTTCATCTTCCCTGTCAGGCAATGTTGAGGATTCAATACGTCAACATAGCAGTGACACTTGTGAGGATTCATATGTGTTGGAACTTAGACATGTTAATATTAGGATGTTGGATGACGTACCTATGGGTGTAGACATGGCTTCCAAGAATTCATGTATGGAGGATGATGAGCTTCATATGATGAGAGATCCACATTTTTCATCTTCTCAGTCACCTATGCTAGCCATGACACATGAGGATATCAGTGGCATTCCTGATATGGTAGAGGAGCCTTGTGTGGGGATTGTACAGAAGGGACATATGGATCTGCAGACCCAGGAGGAGAGGTATGGCTTGGAAATAGTTGACCTTACATATACATATCAGTATGNTGGATCTGCAGACCCAGGAGGAGAGGTATGGCTTGGAAATAGTTGACCTTACACATACCTATCAGTATGAGGACAATGAGTCACCACTCTTGGTGATTCCATTGATGGACCAGGTGGTGGAGACCGACAACTTGTTGGGACACTTACTCCCTGGATTGATCTATAGTGATGAGGATGCACTCCTTATTGGTAGAGATGACCATAGCATGTGTTTGGACACATCTGTATGGGATCCAGGCACAGACGATATTAGTAGGGTGAGTGCACAGGAGGATACAACTACCCATACATGATATGGTGTGATTCAGATAGGGGTCGTAGTTGGTGATGGCGTGCAGTGGCATACAGGAGGACTCAGTAGCATAGGGGACAATGGGTAGTTCAATGCTTTAGCCATGGAGCACCGGTTGAGGGAGGAGCATGAGGAGTACCCAGAATCACTGATGAGTATAGAGAGATATGATCTAGAGATACATGAGGATGTCCATAGGTCACAGAGACCACCCTTCATGAGGGGTGTTGAGATAGTTGGGAACACATGTACACATGGGGATTCTAGAGCTAGGGGCAGTTATGAGGACACTTACATTTGTGTTTCAAGATTGGTTTAACTTCATGTAGAGGATGACCCCGTAGTACACCCAGGATTCAGGATGTTGCAGGTGTATATAGGAGATCACATGAGTATGCAGGGGCACACAGTGATGAGTGGTAGTTCAAAAAGACAGACGGAGTTGTACAATGGGATTCAAGGGGATGCACTAGATTGCAAGGAAGAGATGTACTTAGTAGAGCATGGAGATTCATCTCCCTTGCAATAGTATACAGATCTGCGAGATCACCTTCACCATAGTAGAAGTTGCGTGAGTGATGATGGATGGAGAATTATTGACCCGCAGTTGGAAGAGGTACCTACCGTTGTACTTGATGGTTAGTGTTCAGTGATGATTACAAGCAATTATTTACCATGGGTGTTGATGGATGAGATTTTGGTTAAGTCCTTTGGATTGACCAAAGCATGTGATACTTTCCAGTCCTATAGTTGGTTGCAGATATTTATGATAGCCTTTCCTGATACTTTCATCATTAACAACAACACAAAGGGAGCTAGACAATGGTAGGGGACATGGAGAGTTGGTAGGTCGAGATCACTTGACAAGAGTGTCTTGATTGCATTCATCAAGATAGGGGTGGATCATCAAGGGTAGATAGTTGAGGCCATGGGTGTGATGGGGAGTATCCTAGGCCATGGGAAAAAGGATATCTTAAAGGTTTCTACATATTCAGACTCTCATTGGGATGAGGGTGGAGTGATTTCGACGGTTACCAGTAGGGCACACCAGTAGTTAGTGGGGATTGGAAGTGATGAACTTCCAAATTTGACATGGGATCCGAGAGTCCATTTGGTCAATATTTTGTTTCATCTTATGAGGATCCAGGAGTGGAGGGTCCAATATGGATACTTTGAGAAGACAGTCATGATAAAAGAAGAGAAGCATCGACCTGATGGTCTGTGTCAGAGAATAGCATGGGACCCTGGGATTACAGGACCAGACATTTCATTTACTGATGGAGAAGAGCGGATCTTTGCAGGGGGGAGTCACTTTTATTTTTCATTCAGTTTCAGTATTGGGGATAGCATGTCACTAACTGGCGATTCATTGAGGTCTTGTAGTACCTCACTATGACAGCAGAATCTTCATTCGGTGGAAGTCGTGTTGAGTTTTGTATGGTTTGGTAGGATAGACCCATTTCAGGTTGAGGCCATGTGTTATTTGGAGGAGACTCATGGTGTTGATATGTTACAAAACTATACTCCACAGGGCATTGTAGTTGACATTCTGATATGCGATCTATGGATTGGAGTGCTTGATAGTTCAACATTTGATGGAGTTGAGTTTAGAGTAGAGTGGTTACTCAGGGAGTTGACTGAGATTCCTCGACCATTGATCATTCTACTCATCAGGAGCATGTGGGTGTCATGCATGGTGAGCACTTCAAGATACCACATCTTGGGGGACGTCTACCTTATGTCACACAGGTGGATATGGGACCCCAATATCATATGTAGTTGGACTCAGTTATTTCTTGAGGACAAGAAATATTCTGACAGGGAGGACTGTAATGTCCCCATTTTGGGACATTATAACTTTATAGAGTGTTATGCCTACAAGAGTAGCCAGATAAGGGTGATAGAGAGTTCGAGATATATTGAGGGGTTTTATTGGGCCCGACTTTCATCGTTCATCATTAGGATCCATTCCACACAACTTGGTTTTGGTTTCGTTGCATTCCGACGATTTCCGTAATTTTGAGTTATTATGGGTCATATCTTAATTAATTTCACTAAGAAGGTCATAATGGGCATATTACTTGGAGAAACCTCTTAGTGTAA
>SNQJ01S0116161.1:7231-27917 GCA_010110895.2 Picea sitchensis | reverse complement strand
ATTTAATGGATATATTAGAAGTGGGTTAACCCTAAAATAAGGAAAGTGGGTAAAGTGACCTAGAAGATGTTTTTAAGGAAGCTACTTGGAGAGTATAAATAAGAGGCAAGGCTCTCTCATTTTAGACACACTTGAGAATATTGAATACCTATATGTGTCTGAGGTAACCAAAGGATATCTCAGCCAAAGTTATGAGGAAATTGAAGAAAATAAGGCCGGAATTCAAGGAAGGATAAATTCTTTTGATGATGCTTTCTAAGGCATGTTTTTTTCAGGACATCTCACCATTTTCGCAATAATTTTTTTTTGAGAATGATTCAGACCATGAAATTGCTATTCCATTGAGGAAACATATCCAAGTATTTTTGGAGTATTTTTGTGGTAAAAAAATCAGCTTTTGGGCCATTGTATTTTTGGAGTTACACTCCATGGAAAATAAGGTTTGTGGCTAGTCCCAAAACTAGTCAAAAACAGGTGTTTCAGGTAAAAACGTCATAAATTATTCATAACAGATACAAATTCAGTAGGAAAAAATGTGTTGGTTATAACACAATATGTAGTATGATTTGTAACAGCTTTAGATCAATTCAAAAAATATTCTATGCGGGGCACTCTCTATAAGGTCACTCTCTAGAATAAGCCTTAATTTAGCAAGGTGTGACATTTTTGCTATAACTCCTTTTCTGAGAGGTTCCAAGTAGTGACACCTGGAGGAATTTCATAAACCAGACTGACGAACATTGTGTATCAATTTCATATATTTATTCATTACAGGTACAAAGTTATGATTATTTCAAGTTAGGGTTGTTGACTAATCCAAAACTAGTCTTGTGAGATTAAAGAAACGTTTGATGAAAATGATAGTCTCTTGTTGTTAAAGTTAAGGAAGGTTTGCAGGTATGTGATCATATACACCAGGTCCATTACAGAGTTACAAATCATATTTTGATAATGAAATTGATGGGGGATTTTGGTTGAGGTACAAGTTGGGTACATGGTTGAGACAAGTAATTTATGAGTTGGCACATGCATGAGGTGTATAGTTGATGATGTTGGTACATATTGATGAGTAATAGTTTATGAGTACCTAACACATGATTGGTACATACTTGGTACATGGTTGGTTTCACTTTTTTATGCTACAGGTTGATTACAGATTGGTTGGTACAGGTTGGTGCATGGTTGATGCACTTGTTTATGGTACATGTTCATTACAGGTTGAGGTATAGGTTGATGCATGGTTCAGGTTATTGGTACAAGTTATTTGGTACAGGTTGATTCGTACAGGTTTACAATGGTATATCTCACATTGATAGTGTGATAGTGGTTCCATCATTCTACTTCTACTTCAGGGTGGTTGGACATGGAAATGATAGGTGGTTGTAGCCACCTTTTGGTTGTAGCCAGAGAACATAGGGGGTTGTAGCCAGAGAATTGGGGAGTTGGAGCTTCCCTCAGGTTGTAGCCTGAGAAACTAGGGGGTTGGAGCCTCCTTCCAGTTGCAGCTGGAAAACAAAGGAAGTTGGCGCTTCCAATGAATGTAATTCTTCAAGACATATAACAAACATAATTCTGTGGTTTTCTCCCGATTTGGGTTTCCACGTAAAACACTGGTGTATTGTGTATGTGTGTGATTGTTCATTTCTTATTATTGGATAATAATTCTACATTGATATAACACATGGATTATTTGGAGAAAAAGGATTATAATTATGCTATCACTGATTCAACCCCCCTCTTAGTAATCCAACAATTGGTATTAGAGCAGGTTCCTCCAGAAATCAATTTAACCATTGAAAGGTAGATCATGCAGAGTACCAACTCATATAAAAATGGAATACCACACTTTGATGGACAAAAGTATGCTTTTTGGAGCATAAGGATGTAGACATATTACAAGCACACAGGTTTGAAATTTGGTAATCAATTGTAGATGGATACACAGTACCAAAAGTTCCACCAACAAATGACAAAGCAGTGAAACTTGGTCAGAATAATTCCAAAGCTACAAATGCACTTTTGAATGGTATTAGTGAAACACTATTCACCAAAGTTGGACATTGTAAATCTGCCAAAGAGATTTGGGACAAGCTTTGAAATATTTATGAAGGAGATAGAAAAGGAAAAGCAACAAAAATTCAAACTTACAGAGGTTAGTTTGAACACCTAAAAATGAAGGAATATGAGAATATTGAAGCCTACTTCTTAAGAGTTGATGAGACAGTGAATGCAATCATAGAATTGGGAGAAGAAATCGAAGAATCTGTAATTGTTCAAAAGGTACTAAGATCTCTTCCTATGAGATTCAACCCTACGATATCAACATTCGAAGAAATATTGGATCTGAACTCAATAAGCATGGACGAACTGCATGGAATCTTCATAGCATGTGAAATGAGAACTGAACAGGAGAATCCAGATGTAAAAGAAGCAACCTTCAAAGCATCCAAAAGATCAAAGAAAAATAAAAAGGAACAAGAAGAATATAGTAGCAACAGTGACATCTCCGAAGATGATGAAGTGGTCAAATTCGTCAAATTACTAAACAAGGGAACCAATGGTAGGTATAGAGGTAAGCTGTTGGCATAGGGGCAGACCTAGGGTTCATATCTAAGAGTGCACCAACAAGCCCTAACTACTGTCCTTTTCAGAAACACCTGCGAGACAGATGTAGTCTCACCCGAAGTAGCTATGGGGGGGTTGCAAGACAAATATGTCTACAACTAAAGGGAACACCAAGTGGATCAAATACAAGAGAAATGAAACATTTATATATCACTTACTAGTTCATATATACTCTGCAGAACTATCTATCAAATCTAACACAATATTGCAATAACAATATGCCAATTGACAAAGAATTGAGCATCAATCACACAAACAACACAAGATATACATGGTTCACCCTCTCTCTAGGGATATGTTCACATAACTGTTCTTTATAATATATTAATATGAAGCATACTGTTATTGTCTGTGCTCTCCACTTGCATATCTTCTTTCTTCTCTTCTATATCTCTCCCCTTCCTGCACACCCAGTTGCAGGACTGATCTTCACACCCAGCTGAAGATCTTACAATACCAGAAGGCTCTACACTCAACACTTCTCTCTCACACAAAAGTACTCACTCGATTACACAATAGTACTGAATCCTCAATCAACTTAGTACCAACAACAACAACAACAACAACAACAACAACAACAACCCAGGTCCTTTTAGACCTCTATTTATACATTACAATAGTTCACCAATAGCCGTAGGTTGAGACCTAAGTGTCAAAACCCTAGATACCAAAACCCTAGGCGTCTAAAACCCTAGGTCAACTTGAACCACTTTTTCAGGGCTTCGCCAGCTTGTCTTTCCTTCCTTCTCACGCGGTGCTCCAAAGCATGCAATGATAGATTTTTCCTCTTGCTGAGTTGTCCATGATCCATCTTCCCTACTGATCTGTCATCCTCAATATCCTCGTCCAACACATTGATTTCTCTTACTTCTCTCCATATTTTTTTCTCTTTTACTTACTTCGACCCAGTAACAGTCACTGTGTCTTCTGCACAGTTCACATTTTTCCTTTTCTTCTTTGATATTCGCTTGCTTCCATAACCAAGGGCCAAAAGGCCCCCAACACTTACCTGTGACTCGTCTCGAGGAACTTCATATATGATACCTCTTCTTTGCTTCATCTTCAGACTACACAGGGAAACCTTTGCTTCCAGCTCTAGTCCTCCCTGTTCCTTGTGCAAACTGTCTTTTCTTTGTCTGGTACCCAGTTTCAACTACACCTGGTACCTAGACCCTTTTCTTCATGCTTTTACTGAGAGCTGTGAGGCAGCTGGTTGTCATAGTACAACTTCAACTAGCTCCAACCTTCCTTCCATTCTCCATTCAAAATATTCAACTGTGCAACTCCCCCTTTTGTAACATAGGTGACCTCATATGGCCCAAGCCAATGCATTCTCAACTTCCCAGGATGCTTCATGAACTTGTTGTCATATACTAGTACCAGATCACCTTGCTTAAATACCTTCTTCTTGATGTGTCTGTCGTGGTAGGCATTCTCTCTTTCCTTCTGAACCTGCTGATGGAATCCTACAATGAATCTGTCTTCTTCCATATCGACCAATTACGCAAGTCTCTCTTGAACAACGCCAATGTCATCCATATCTGTAAAGGAAACAATTCGTAAGATGGGTACCAAATATTCCATTGGGACAATGACTTTGATACCATACACCAACTTGAAGGGGGTCTACATGGTCAATTTCTTGCAAGTGGTTCTATAGGCCCATAATACTATTGGTACTCTTAAATCCCAGTCATCCTTGTTCACACTGCAAATCTTTGTTAATGATGTTTCCAAGATCTTGTTGAATGCTTCAACTGTCCCATTTGCTTGTGGATGGTAAGGTGTACTCTTTTGATGATGAACTGTAAATTCCTTGGTCAAGGCTTCAATTGTTTTATTAATGAAATGTGTGCCTTGATCGCTCATAAGGATCTTTGGGCATCCAAACCTAGTTATGATGTCATCAAATATGAAGCGCGTAGCTGCATTGGCACTACAATCCTTAACTTCTCTTGCTTCGGCTCATCTGGTCAAGTACTCTATCACAGTGATTATGTACCTTACTCCTGTGCACTTCCTTGGTTGGTTAATAGGTCCCACGAAGTCAATGGCCCATTTCTTAAATTCTTGTAGGGTCAAATATGGTGCTAATGGCATTTCATCTCTTCTAGACAGTTTCTTGATTCTTTGGCATACATCGTAGGCTCTGTAATAGTCCTTAGCATCTCTGTGTAAGGTAGGCCACCAAAGGCCAACTCGAATAACCTTCTGCGTAGTTTCCTTCCCTGCATAGTGTCCTCCTGCGATGCCTTCATGAGCTTCGACGAGGATCAACAGTCGCTCTGCTTCCATAACACTCCTCCTTAGTATCTCATCAGGTCCCATCTTGTATAGTTGTCCAACTGTAAGTGAAAAGTCTGCAGCGTGCACTACTAGCTATTTCTTCTGGGTGATTGTATATTCACTAGGTGTCATTTCTGTTGACATGAATTGGATTATTTATTCAAAGTGGTCATCAATCTTTCTAATGGCTAGAAAATGTGCATCCAACAGTGTATCCTCCAAACTAGTAGGCTCTTCTCCATGTTCCAACCTCAACAAGTAGTCAGGACCGTTGTTCATTCTTCTTGGCTTAACCATGATCTCAAAATCATTTTCCTGAAATAGCAGAAGCCATATGCATATTCTCCCCCCCAACACTAGCTTATTGACTAGGTATTTCAACGCAGAGTGATCAATAAACATTTTAAAGTGTCCTCCCAGCAAGTAGTAGTGGAACTTCTGCAATGCATACACCATGGCTAACCCTTCTTTCTCAGTGGTGGTGTAATTAATATCTGTTGTGGATAGTTTCCTGCTAGAAAAGTGTAACGGGTGGTCGATGTCTCCTGTTCCTGGTTGTGCTAACACAACTCCTAATGCAATAGAAGATGCATAGACATGCACGTGAAATTCCTTACTCAAATCTGGGAAAACCAGAATAGGCGCAATAACCATTTTTTGTTTCAGCATGTTGAAGCTCTGCTGACATTCTTTGGTCCAGAGAAATTGACAGTCTTTCTTCAAAATATTCTCCATGGGTGTTGTAATCTGGGCATAGCCTTTAATGAGCTTCATGTAATATCCAGTGTGTCCCAGCGTAGTGCACATCTGTTTGGCTGAAGTAGGAGGGGGTATATCAACTTTGATGGTGATTTTATATGGATCTACCAGTAATCCTTGCTTGCATAAAATATGACCTAACAACACTCCAAATGGTGAAAATAAAATGCACTTCTTTAGGTTTAAGGAAATCTGAGACTGCCTGCACTTGTCCAACATTAGCCTTAAACATTCGATATGATTTTTCAATAAACTAAAGACAGTCCAATCATCAAAGTATGCTTTTAGGAACTTATGTAGAAACTCCTTGAATTCTTTGACCACCACCCTGGAAAAGATGGCTGGGGCATTATTAAATCCAAACAACATTACTGTATATTGGTAGGATCTCCATTCTATGGCAAAGGTGGTCTTATGGCGATCTTCCTTGGCAATTCAGATCTGATGGTACCCTGAAAATCCATCTGTAAAAGAATATACTTCCTGGCCTCCTATATTATCTAATACTTCGTCAGTGAATGGCGTAGGGAAGGGGTCATGCAAACATGAATCGTTCAGTTTCCTGAGATATACACAGATCCTTATATCTCCTTTCTTATTGTCTTGTACCACCACAGGGCTAATTCATTTTGATTCCTCGACCGGTTCTATAATCCCTACTTCCATCATTCTGTCGAGGTCAATCTTCACTTTCTCCTTATATTTAGGGTTTAATCTATAGGGTATCTGTTTTACTGGTCTTGCATCTAGTTTCAAAGGGATCCTCATCTCTCCCATAGGCCCTTTAATTCCCCTCATATCAATGAACTTGATTGGAAACAATTCCTAATACTCATGTAGCAATTCTGTGATCTTGTCAATAGTGGAAACATCTCAATAATCTCCAACATTTGCAAGCTTCGGTGTTTGTTCTATTCCAATATTGATTTTCTTGATCTTGATCGGCTATCCAATAAATGGTAGCTCAACTCCTAGTCCTTCCACATCTCTCTGGCCTTCTGTTTCTGCAATGTTCACCTTCCTAGGATCATTGTCTTCATCATAATTGATGTTGTAACAGCCTTGCAGTTTCTGGAGAGGTGCAGTCCATTCGTCCTCTTCTTGTTCCAAAGGGAGGGTAGGTGCCTCCTCAATTTTTTTTTGTCTTACACCCTATAATGCTTGATCTACTATAGGATATTGACTTTTGAATAAAAAGGTAGTAACAAAGTTCTGAGTCATACCTTCCCAATCTGCAGTGATGAGGCACAACTCTACTTGAAGGTACCAGTTTATAGGGGTTGTGTCTAGCGTGTTGACAAATTTGTGCACCCACTGCTCTTGAGTAATGTTTCTCCATGCTTCCTCACAACTTCGCACATGGTCCTTCAGATAGCTCCGACCTGTGTATCTAACTTTGCAGCCTTCTACTTGTGTCGAGAACCGTGCTGTCATCATAGTATGACATTGTACCCATTCTATAATGTTGTTTTTGTGTGTCCCCCACCATCTTGTTGGTGTGTCTTTCAAGGTCTCATCCATTGCCAACACTCGTTTTTGCATTGGTACACTTTCTTCAAATTCCGACAAGAAGTTTTCTAAAGGATTTATACCATCAAAGGTGAGTAATTTACTTACTGTTGTGCCGATCCAGCGTACTTCTCTGGTTAATATAGAACATCTCCTTATAGATACTTCATACATTTTTTTCTACCAGTTCTCCAGTGCTTCTTCTGAATCTGATGAACAAGTTCTCTCAATTCTCCATCTCAAATTTCCATCCGCCATAGGATTAATGTAATCATGTTGTCTGGTTCTTAATTTGTATATGTTTTCTAGTTCATATGCGTGGTCTTCTTCTCTTATGGGCTCTATGTATCGCTGAACTTCATCGAGATATAAAGGTGAATGAACCTAAGACCATCTCCTTCAAACGTCATTCTTCTTTCTTTAAATCGACCATATTGGAATTATTGAAAGCCCAATCAATTCCTAACAACGCAGGGTAAGGACAACTACCATCAACTATCTTAATTACCTCGAAGTTTGCAAACATCCTCACTCCATCGATGTCCACAGGGACATGTTCCAATCTTCCAAAGGGGCCGATAGCTTGCTGATTAGCCATCCTAATTATGATAGGGGAATAGATCAATTTAGGTTTTCTCATCAGTGCCTAGGTTTTCTTCATCATGACATTGACCTCCGACCCTAAGTCGAGGACCACATAGTCTATATCATACTCTCCAATCTGCGAATTCAGGTGTAGTTCCTTATTTTTCCTTCTCTTCTTCGATAGTTGATGTACTGCTTTATTTAGTAAAGGATCTACCCTTCGTATCTCATACTGTCCAACCAAATTTTGCGATTCTTGTATGGCTTTCTCATCTGTAATCATCTCTATAAACATATACAAGAAACTGACAAGTTTACTTGCCTCTTTTCCATATCCGGGCGAAGAAGACTGATAAAATGCTAGAGGCATTCCACATTCTCTTACTTCTGGTTTTGTCTTTGATGAAGAACCTTGGTATCCCTTGAATGCTTTCCTTGCCTCCTCAAACATTTGTTTTTCTTTCTTTGCATCAAAAGTTTGTGTCTCTCTGTAGCTTTCCTGACTCCTGATTCTTCTATAGTCTTTCCTTGGATCATTCTGTCTTCTCCTTTAACAACGCCTCCTCGAGTGATAACAATGAATCTAGGGTCTTCTCCGCAAGGTTCTTCTTTGATTAATTGTATTTGTGGGTTCTATTGAGGTCCCCGTCAATCCTGAAGTTTAGCCAATAATGCTGGACATTCCTCGATAACATGCTCAAAGGAATTGCAATAGCTTCAAGTGGTATAAGGGTTTTGACAGTCCCTTTCCAAGTGTCCTGGCTGTGTGTAGTTATAACAGATTATCTTTCCTCGACCTCAAACCATACCTCCTCCTCTTCCTCTTCCTCAGAATCCACCATGAGGGTTGAAGTTTCCTCTCCCAGGGGAGTTATACTGCGTAGTGTTTCCTTCTTCCTGCCTTGAATTTTGTATATATCCCTTGAAATTTCATGCATGAGGTCATAAGCCCGAAAATCCCTATCATCATGCCCCACAGACTTACAGAACATGCAATACAAATTTGTGGATGTTTGAACATATTTTTGCATGTAATAGCACTCACGAGGGTGATGTCTATTTATACATACCTCGCACCAGGGTAGGGTAACTTGCTTCAAGGGGCTCGGAGCTCCAGAGGCCAAGTATTCATGGAATAGGGGATAATGTTCCTTGTCATGGCCTTCTGTTTTTCATCTGACACACCATATATCTTCTCTCTTGTCCTTTCCCTTGACTTTCTTCATATCTTCGACCTGGAGAGACAAAATAGTTAGATGACTCAATATTTGACTCATACATGAGCTAGATTCTCCCATAGGGGTTGATTCCAGCTTCATGGCGATCTTTAGTGCCTTAGCCTATGAAGCAATCTTATGTTGCATCAAAGGAATTGTAATGTGTGGTAAGAGAGTAGTAATGAACCATTCCTTGTTCTTCTCATCTAGGATCTGGAAACTCAAGTGACTCGTTAAGGTTTTAAACCTCTGATCGAAGTCCCATACTGGTTCAACTATTTGTTTCTTGATTTATTTTAGTTCTGTAATGCACTGTGACTCCGAATTGTGTTTCTTAAACTCAAAAACCAATGCGTTATTGATCTCATTCAGGGGTTTAGGATGGGAAATTCCCTTAACAAACTTCATGTACCAGCTCAATGTGCGGTCTCTTAGGGTAGTACTAAACTGAGCTTGTTTGACAACTTCTTCGGTGATGTTCTTAATGCTCCATACGGCTTCACATAGAAACTAGTGTTGATCAGGATCTTCAGATCCATCTCCTTTGAAGGTGGGTAACCTCATCTCATCTTCCATAGATCTTCCTAGGTTTCCTGATTGAGTAGGTGTTGGGATACTAGTGACAGTGCTCTGAACACTCAGGTGACTCTGATTACTCTCATTACTTAAAGTTGTTGAATCAACAGGAGGAGTAATAGTACTTACTTAAACAATCTATGTAGTTCCTGAAGCTTTTGGTTCTTCTCGACAAGGTTCTTTAGCTTTCCCTTCCTCTGGCCCAATGGACTCTGAATGCTCTTCATCGGTCAAATCTGCCTCTTCTCCACTGTAGAAACCCTCATACCCATAGTTTTTATTAAATAAGTTTGCAAGAGGAACTTCTCTGAACACTCTCCCACTGCATGTATGTCCATCCTATGTGTCGTTGTCGCTGTCTGAGTTCTTGAACATTATCTCTTCAATCCAGAAGACTACTGTATCTTCAAGATGTTCTTCTCATGCAATAGCATCTAGATCTTCAACTTCAAAAAATGTAAAAAATTTCCTCTAGGTCCCTTAAAGAAATATCTCTCTGCTTGGCTATACGATTCTACTCTGTCAACAACAAACTCGGTGATATACCCTCCAATGGTACTATAAAACCAATGATCTACTGCTCTTAACACGACGTTATGAACTCTCTTGACCTTCTTTATCAGATCTGACTTCCAAACCAAAGGAGGTCTAGATCTGATCTCAAATTGGGTATCGGCTAGCCTAGATAACCACTCATATAGCTCCTTATGAATCCCTCCAAAGAAAATCTCATGTATATTAGTAAATATATACCTTCCTAAACAGTCTTCAGTACTAAGATTAGGGTGCTTGCTCTCGGCTTCAACAAAGTCCTTTTCTTGATCTTCTATCGACTTCTGAATCTCTGTCTTTTATGGAAACCACCTTAACATTCCCTCAAGAAGATTCTTGTCCCGACAAAGGAACCATTTTTTGGCACAAGGGAAGACCTAGGGTTCAGCTCCAAGAGCGCATCGACAAGCCCTAACTACTGGCCCTTTCGGAAACACTTGTGAGGTAGATGCAGTCTCACCTAAAGTAGATATGGGGGGGTTACAAGACAAAGATTTCTACAACCAAAGGGAACACCAAGTGGATCAAATACAAGAGAAATGCAACATTTATATATCACTTACCAATTCATATCTAATCCACAAAACTATCTATCATATCTGACACAGTATTGCAATAACAATATACCAAATGAAAAAGAATAGAGCATCAATCATACACACAACACAAGATATACGTGCTTCACCCTCTCTCTAGGGCTACGTCCACAGAACTATGCTTTATAATATACTAAGATGAAGCATACAGTTCTTGTCTGCGCTCTCTGCTATTAGATCTTCTTTCTTCTCTTCTCTATCTCTCCCCTTCCTGTGCACCCAACTGCAGGACTGATCTTCGCACCCCACTGAAGATATTACAATACCATAAGGCTCTACACTAAGAGATTCTCTCTCACACAATAGTAATCACTCGATTACACAATAATAATGAATCCTTAATCAAGTTAGTACCAACAATAACAACAACAACAACAACAACCCAGGTCCTTTTAGACCTCTATTTATACATTACAATAGCTCGTCGATAGCCTTAGGTTGAGACCTAAGTGTCAAAACCCTAGATACCAAAACTCTAGGTGTCTAAAACCCTAGGCCAACTTGACCCGTGTTTTCAGGGCTTCACCAGCTTGTCTTTCCTTCCTTCTCACACGGTGCTCCAAAGCATCCAACGGTATCTTTTTCTTCTTGTTGAGTTGTCCACAATCCATCTTCCTTGATGATCTGTCATCCTCGATCTCCTCGTCCAACGCCTTGATTTCTCTTACTTCGCTCCATATTTTCTTCTCTTTTGCTTACTTCGACCTAGTAACAGTCACTGTGTCTTCCATGCAGTTCACATTTTTCCTTTTATTCCTTGATCTTCACTTTCTTCCATAACTAAGGGCTAACATAAGCTTCCTTTAATTTGTTTTAATTGTGATGGTATTGGTCATTTTTCTAACAAATGTCCTCATAAGGAAAAGAGAAATGATGAAGGTTACTCAAAAGGAAAACACACATATAAAGGGAAAAGAACTACAAAGAAAGATTTCAAGAAAATCTTATGCATTAAATAAGACATCTCATCATCAGATGAAGATGAAATCAGTGACAGTGAGATAGTAAGAGTTCTATTGATGCAGGAGCATCGCAAGAGCGTGCAAGCATAGCCAGTAGCGAGCCAACGCGGAGATAAGAGACAGCTGGAAAAGCACCAAGCACATTTTTGAAAATGTTTTGAAATATTAATGAAGTCATTAAGTGGAGGCATGCTTGTATTATTGTAAAAGGACCTTGAGCGATCCGCTCTCGTCCATAGTAGATAGGAACCTTTATGTGTAATGAATGTAGGTAGATAGAATTTAATTTTAGATTAGACAATTTTTGAGTGCAAGAGGGAAACGAGATATAGACACCCTCATTGTATAGTTGTATTGTTATTGTCAAGATAGAGCATAGAGTAGAGAAGAGAAGAAGCAAAGAGCTGTGTAGAAGAATTCCATGTACAGAAGTTCTGGATTAATACAAAAAGCTTTGATTCAGATTCATGGTGTTGTGATATTCTCTGTGTATGTGTTGTTGAATGTTATGCTCATGAATGTTTTACTCTTGCTGTCATGCATTTTCTTTTTATGCTATGTGTGTATGATTTCATGGTTAAATGTCTGAAATCTAAGGGAGAGAGAGAGCAAGGGAAATGAGTTTCAATTGTTTTTCTGTCTGAGTGAGAGTTCCTGCAAGGAGTGTAGTTGAATTGTCTGCAAGGAGTGCGTTGACAAAGGATTCAGAGGTTTGTCTCTGAAAGATCATATAGGATAGCTTTTGTTCTCATTTCCTCAGAAGTGCAGTTAGGCACAGGAGCTATGCAAAGTGTGCGTAGGCCGAGAGTAGTTTCAGGGTCTGTAAGATCTGGAGGACTGTTGAAAGACTACTGCTGTAGGGAGTGCGCAGAGTCGAAGGACTTCAATTCTTTGAAGTAATTGAAGGATTTGCTGCAAGGAGTGCATGCGGGAGTCTTCTTTAAGAATCGGAGTTGGAGAAAGCTCAGGAGGGATAGAGTCTTCACAGTTGTCGAAGAAAATCACAGAAGGTTGGTGCCTTGAGGAGTTGAAAGGAGGCGTCGCAAGTTTGTGTTGCAGGCTATTAAGTTCCATAGCCAAACACTTTGATTAAGAGTGAAGAAGTTCTTGAAGGGAGAATGGACGGTCGGAATTCTCTGAGGAGAATTCGTGAAGTCACGAGAGCCGTCAGATATTGCAGAGAAGCAGGGACATTATAGCGAGATTTCCTCAAGCATAAGCTCAGGAGAAATAGGATCGTAGGATACAAGCCAGCCAGGGTCGTTGGATCACCCATGTAAATCTCATTTTTGGGTTTCGTGAGTTGGAGGATCGAAAAATTTGCATCAAGATTCACGAAGTGCGAAGTCTCGACAGGGCAAAAAGCTACATTGTGGGACCGCGTTGGTGATGTGTCAGAATTCGACATTTCAACGTTTCAGAGGATAGAAGGTTGAGACTTCCGTCCCAAAAGTTTCAAAGTCATGAGTGGCGATAAGGAGTATTGAGGAGTTCGGGATCTCGGCACTCGGGTGTCATAAATACAAAGGAGGCACCACTTGGGGATCGAAATCGTGAAGTGCAAAGATAGCATGAGGGACACGTGGCAGAATCACGAGGTGGGCCGATGGAAAAGATGGGTGGATGAATGTTGTCTTTTGAAAGAATTCAACACCCTGTTGACCTCTCGTGTCTTGGGGATTCGCGAGACAAGAGCCAGGAGTTTGACATCAAAACTCATGAAGTACTGAGAAGTGAAAAGTGAAAGAGTTAGGCCTAGCCGGTGGTCACGTGCAGAGGGCATTGACAAGAGAAGAAGCGTGCTCATATCGACATTTCAGGTATTGCAAAATTTGGAAGCAAGAATTGGGAGCCACGACTCACGAACTCGTGAGATTGCGAGCTGCGAGAAAGGACCAGTGGGTTGATAAATTGCAGACTCCAGCGAGGATTCGAAAGAGCCGATCCGGCTCGGAGAGGTTAAAGAACGATCTTGTGAGCGGATCTCGGTCCCAAGGGCCAATAGGTATGCATCATTTGGTATCATAGCACATAAAGGTTTCTTTTCTTTCTGTAGCAGGGAAAAGGAAGATTCACCATGCCACCGAGAAGAAGGGACAGGAAAAAACCCGATCTGCCAGAGGATAGGAAGATGCCAAGAGGAAGGGGTAGGCAGGTGCAAAATTCATCCATGGAGAGATATTTGCGTGACATACGCGCCAGACTTGAGGACATGGAGACAACACCGAGGTGCACAATTGGTGTGGGAGATGTCAGTGATTCTGAAACTGAAGATGACGCTGGACATGCAGAAGAAGAAGTCACAACAGAAGATGCAGCAAATGAACTCTTGATTAGGGCTGTTGCAAGAATGGGTGCTAATGAAAAAATGGATATTCCAGTATATGAAGGAAACTTGGATGCTGAAGAGCTTCTAGAATAGATTAGATATCTGGGCACATATTTTGACTATGAAGATGTCGAGGAGGACAAAAAGGTCAAACATGTTGTCACAAGATTGAAAGGACATGCAACATTGTGGTGGGATGAGCTACAAGCTGACAGACACTGCAAAGGCAAGTAGAAAATCAAGAGTTGGGACGGGATGTTCGCAAAGATGAAAGCGAAATTTATTCCCAGGGATTACCAGATTACTCTGTTTTGAAGAATGCAAAATTTGAGACAGAAGCTAATGTCAGTGAAGGAGTACATTGAAGAGTTCTATAGGTTGAACATCAGAGAAGGTCATCGTGAAAGTAATGATGAAAAGGTTTCCAGGTATATGAATGGCCTAAGATACGAAATTCAGGATGAGATGAGCATGATGACCATCCGAATGGTGGAAGATTCTTATCAAATGGCTCTAAAGGAAGAAGAGAAGTTGAGCCAAAAACAAGTTCAAAGAGGCCGAGGCAGAAGTCAAGCCAGGGGCAAATCAGTCGTCCAAGATAGAAATCAGAAACCAAAAGAAGAGTGGAAGAAACCTCAGACTGAGAGAGGTGGAAGCTCACAGAAAGGGAAATATGCTGGACAGAGAAGGTAGTATGCTGATCAGAGAGGAGAGTATGCTGATAACAACATTTTTCCTGGTACTAGAGGTAGAGGAAGAGGAAGAGGTGGAGTGATAAAATGCTTCACATGCATAAAGGTTGGACACAAGTCTTATGAATGTCCAGACAAGAAGAAATAGGAAGGAGAGACTCACATTGCCGAAGCACAAAGGAGAAATGTTGAGGCAGAGGATGCTAAAGGCGGAAGATCACTGATGATGCGAAAATCTCTTTTGACACCAGAGAAGGAGGTGGAGAGTTCAGTCCAAAGAAACAGACTTTTTCGGACTGCGTGTAAAACCAAAGACTGGAAATGTAAAGTTATTATAGACAGTGGTAGCACGGATAATCTTGTTTCAATAGAGATGGTAGAAAAACTGGAGCTGGAGATGATTGATCATCCAAGCCCATACAGAGTTTCATGGCTACAAAAAGGACATCAGGTAAATGTCACTAAGCAATGTTTAGTTGAGTTTAAAATAGGAGGGTATAAAGATGAAATACTCTGTGATGTTAGTCCTATGGATGTTTGTCATCTATTACTGGGTAGACTGTGGCAATATGACAAGAATGTGATTCATGACGGGAGAATGAACACATACACCCTAGAGAAAAATGGGAGAACTCACATGTTGTTGCCGATCAAAGATAAAGAAGTAAAACCTGAGGTGAGAAACACTGTACTTCTCATGAGTGGGAAGGAACTTCTTACAGAGGTTAAGAATAAGGAGGAACCGCAATTCATTGTGGTCAGGAAGCCAAAGATTGTTTTAACTAGCACAAGGGTAGATGATTTACCAGAAGAGGTTCATGAATTACTGGAAGAGTTCACTGACATAGTAGTGGATGAACTACCTCGTTCGTTGCCACTGATTAGAAGTGTGAGTCATCATATTGATCTCATACTTGGAGCTAGTTTACCAAACAAAGCAGCGTACAAATTAATGCTGCAGGAGAATGAAGAGGTCAAAAGACAAGTCCAGGATTTGTTGGACAAAGGTTTGGTCAGAGAAAGCTTGAGTCCATGTGTTGTTCTGACAGTGCTCAGTCCGAAGAAAGACGAAGGCTGGAGGATGTGTACCGACTCGAGGGAAATCAACAAAATAACCATCAGGTACAGATTTCCATTACCAAGGATGGATGATTTGATGGATTGCTTGAGTGGAGCCAAATGTTTTTCAAAGATTGATTTGAAAATTGGATATCACCAGATTCGTATGAGAGAAGGTGATGAATGGAAGACAACCTTCAAGACTAACGAAGGGTTGTATGAATGGCTTGTTATGCCGTTTGGCTTAACAAACGCGCCAAGAACCTTCATGAGGTTGATGAATGAAGTCTTGAAGGAGTTCATCGGAAAATTTGTCATTGTGTATCTTGATGACATACTGATTTTCAGTAAAACAAAGGCAGAGCATCTAAAACATTTGGCTATAGTGATGAAGAGGCTACAACAAGAGAAGCTGCTGATAAACATGAAGAAATCCTCATTCATGAAGACAGAGCTCATTTATTTGGGTTTTGTTATTTCTGCAGATAAATTGAGGATGGATCTAGATAAGGTGGAGGCAATTAAGAATTGGCCATCACCAAAAAGTATCTTTGAAGTTCGAAGTTTTCATGGATTGGCTAGTTTCTACCAAAAATTCATCATGAATTTTAGTGGAATTAGTGCACCAATGATGGACACAGTGAAGAAGAGACACAAGTCATTTCATTGGACAGAAGAGGCTAAGAAAAGCTTCAATTTGTTGAAGAAGAAAATCATGGAACAACCAATTTTAGTGTTTCCATATTTCCAATAGACATTTCAAGTAAAATGTGATGCAAGTGGATTTGCAATAGGGTCAGTCTTGAGCCAAGAAGACAGGCCGATAACATACTTCAACGAGAAACTGAATGAAGCGAAAGTGAATTACTCCACATATGACAAGGAGTTCTATGCTATTATTCATGCATTGAAGAAATGGAGACACTACTTAATTCCTAAGGAGTTTGTCTTATACAGTGACAATCATGCATTGCAATTTGTGACTCAACAGTAGAAGTTGAATCAAAGACATGTTAAATGGGTTGAATATATGCAAAATTTCACTTTTGTGATTAAACATATTTCTGGAACTGCTAACAAAGTTGCTGATGCTTTGAGCAGGAGATGTTTGGTATTGTAGGAGTTCAGAGTCAAAACATTGGGTTTTGATGATCTCAGGAACATGTATAGAGATGATCCAGATTTTAAAGAGGCGTATGAAGTAGCTAAGAATCCAATTCTTAGGGATAGAAGCCAATGGGAAGAATACATGATCCAGGAAGGATTACTGTTTAAAGGTAATCAATTTTGTATTCCAAAATGCTCCATGAGTGTTACCCATGATTTTGGTCGTCGTGATGATGTATTGATGATGGTGTAATCGGGCTCTTCATAAGAACTTTTACCTGAGAAAAGTTACTTTCGTCTCTTTCAAGAAAACTCATTTTTGAAGCATGTTTGCAGGCTGATAGTATATTTGGCTACGAGAATGACCCATTCTCGTAGGCTGCCTTAAGACAGCATGAGAACTTCTCGCACTGTGTTGAACTTCTAGGGTGCGAGCTGAGAGATCCTCTGGGTCCAAAAGCCTTTTTAAATTTTGCTTCATTTTCCAAAATTTTGCTTATGTTCAGACATTCTCGCACTGCACTTCATTGCATCCTACAAGAATTGGTAGGGTTCGCATTCTGCCTTTAAGGTTCAGTGCGAGGTTCTCGCATCCTGCTCAAGGGTCACCTGCGAGAATCAGTGATTCTCACACTATGTAATACTACCAACTTGCGAACTCCTTTGTTCAAATTTTTGGATTTGAGTTTTGGCATATTCAACTACCCAGATCAGTTTAACTGCCTCATAAGAGTCTTTTGGACCATTGATTGATGTTCTTCTTGTCTTCGTTTTCATGCATGAACAATCTTAGGATTTCAAGGCTTTTCTTGTCATTTGTGTCTTGACTTTCGTTTCTGGAATTTTCTTGGTAAAACCATTCTCTCTGTTTTCAAAATCTGAGTGTGTTTGATTAGTTAAGATCCAATGATTGGTTGAAAGTTAAGTTTTCTTGGTTTTCTCATTTGCTTATTGATTGAAAGATCATTTTCTTGTGCATTTGAAAAGACTAGTTTGGGTTTCTTTGTTTTAACAAAGTTCATTATTGCTTTTAGTGAAAATTTTGAAACAAAAAGATTTAATTTCTTGCTTTAGATTAGGGGCATCCTTGCATTTTAAGTAGCGAAATTGCATGATTCTTGGCATTTTTTGATCTTAAATTATGAAAAAAATTCCCCCTCATGGTCGGGGGGGCCCGTGAATCATGCATTGGTGTACAGTACCTTTTTCTCATTTCTTGAGATGATATTGATGAGTTTTAAGATTTTGGGACATTATGCATCTGGGAATGATAAATGTTTTCTCCTTCTCATAGCATAGCTTTCATCAAAATGAAAAGATTGCATCTTCATATCTTTGCATAATTTTTGAGTCGGTCAAAACACCATATTGTCCATGCCATCTTCCTTTTGAGTAACAACAGCCATAAAATAAAGCGCTTATAAAAAATGATTATACATTTTTGATACTTTCTGGTAGAAAACCTACATTAGATTAGTTGTAGGGCTTTGGAATAGGCGTGAAAGATAACTTTCCAAAGTTGCAAACAAACATAGAATCTTGAGTTAGGGAGAGTTTAAATCCACTTATTACATTTTGTCCTGGGAAGCCCTTCTAACACAAGGGTCAATCACGAGGTCGCATTGAGACTACCAGAGTTACTCACCTTGCTTTGTTAGTCTTGGTGTAGATATTGCACGTATTACGGGGATCACTCGGAGGTATACCCACAATGATGAGTGGAAGCTTTTTGAGTTGATTTTGGGCTAGATACCCTACCCTTGTGTGTGGATCGGACTGTCGACTGTCCCCCTAGGATTTATTGTTGTTGGTGGTAACCTTAGTGGCCTATCTTTCTAGGTTCTTTACCTGAGGTGACTGTGGAAGGGCAAGTCTTCATAGTACCTGGAATCAACGTTGGCCAAACTCACTCGGGCTCCTTGGAGGGTATACCCACGATTATGTGTGGGAGCTTGCACCAGGGTGTAAGTCCGTTAAGAAGGTTTTCAACGTAACTTTTCCACCCGCTCTATATCAGCCCCTTCTTACATTGTTCCCACGACGTTGGATTTCATCACCAACTAGTGCGTTCATTGTGAGAAGGTTTTATTTGCCTGCTTTCTTACTAGATTTTTAGTGTGTGCTGTTTGTTTTCCTTAGAGGACTCTAGATTGGATTTTTTTTTTTAATGGCGTCAGTTCCTGAAATGACCAATGAAGGAAACTCTACTCTAGGGGAACCTTTTGTTTTTCCTTCTTATGGAAACATTGGTCCTCCTCACATCACTACTTTGAGCCTTCTAGGTCTCATAATTGGATTGCCGATGTGGTTGTTTTCCACTCATGTAATCCCAAATGCAGTAAGTGCTTCGGTCATAAGCACTTCCCCCCAGGAACATCAACCTCATGTTGATCCTTCACCTTCTTCACCAGTAAGATCTTCTTCGCCTTCTTCACTTGCAAGGTCGCCTTCCGTTCCATCTTCTTCGTTGAGTGAAAGTTCTGAAGCTAGTACCTCGGTGCATAAGAAGAAGAAGAAAAGGAAGAATAAGAAGAAGAAAATTAAGCCAGGATCCAAACTTCTGACCGTTGTCCAACATGTTGGCAAACAAACAGTTACTATTACTCGTGTTGGGAGTGTTGATGATGTCAAGATCACCCAAACAACCCGTAAGCTCAAGTACCCTTGCAGGCTTTGTAAGGGTAGCCATCTTCTTAAGGATTTCCCTGGTCTACCCAAAGTTATGGAAGCATGGTCTACATCTCCTTTCCATCCCATGTTGTTAGCCTCTGAACAACATGCTGATGACCCCCCATCAACTAGTCATGATACCATTGGGAAGAATAAAAGTAGAGTCAAGTTTCCATGCATGTTATGCAAAGGGAGTCATCTGACTCATCTTTTCCCTCATATGGACAAAGCCTCGAAATTGCTGGAAGACATGACTGTTGCACAGCCTCAACTTCCAGCGGTTTATCACAAGCTTTCTCTCAACCCACGAGTAGTTGATGGAATGATCACTCTGGTCCCTTCATCGGTCAATCCAGTTGATCATGTGGTCAATCTGGTCATGTCCTTAGTTGAACCAATTGACAAAGTGGTTGATCTGATACCCTCCTTGGTCAACCCCACTCTCCCGTTAGAGAGTGAAACCCAAGCGGTCGATCCATTTCCACTTGTCGACCCCATTCTCCCCCTGGAGAATGAAACCCAAGTGGTCGATCTGATCTCTCCATTGGTCAATCCTACTCTCCTGCTAGAGAGTAAACCTGATACTTCCCAAATTTTTCTCGTTGATACAGAATCTCCCATGCCAAGGGGTATTCCTCCTTCTCCCGTAGGACCCCCTCCAAGTAATGAGACCATCCATTTTGATTGGGGTGTGCTACTGGACCTCGTNACTCTTACATTCCTTTCCAGATTACAGTACAGGTTTGTGGTCGGGACGTTCCCCAAACATTGATAGATGAAGGTTCGTCTGTTAGTATTTTGTCCTCTATTGCTTGGAAAGCCTTGGGTTGTCCTCCACTTGCGCCGGTTACGCAGAATCTATTAGATTTTAACAGAAGAACTAGTAAACCTTTAGGGACCCTTCCTCAGTTTCCTGTAACTCTAGGAGGGAAAACTATCTTTATTGATGTCATGGTAGTCCAAGACCCCTTGGATTTTTCTTTACTCCTTGGGAGATATTATGTCTATGCCATGAAAGCTATTGTGTCTACTCTTTTTCGTGTGATGTCTTTCCCTCATGATGGACGAGTTGTGATTGTTGATCAACTTTCATTCATTGACCCTGACTAGATTGCTTCCCTGAATGGTTCTTATATGCAGACGGTATTTCCCCCACCACAGG